>JAQIWC010000289.1:0-10869 GCA_034694605.1 Folsomia penicula | reverse complement strand
TGATTGACATCAAAATCTAAATAAGATTAACGAATATCGTGTTCAACGCAGGTACAAAGCACTTGAGTTGAACGCTGCATTGAAAACCTTCATCATGCAATATCAAAAGTGAATCAATTCCGATGATTATCTCATTAAATGGACGGCATAGGCAACCATAAAATTTGGGTTTAACCAAATAAAATAAAAAATGCAACAAATAATAAAGGATGCAGAATATAAAATAAATACAATTTCTGAAATTATACATCAAACAAAAAATGAGCTTTTACATATAAGCTCTTACTCTTACTATAAAAAATCTATCAGTTTCAAATGTAATCTAAAGTCAACAGCAATAAAATCTATCCACTGCATGTTATTCGAGTCATTGTAAGTGAACGATTCCCAAATGAAACCTTTCTCATCCCTTTTTGCTCTTTAAACATAGCCCATGTTCATATTTGTTACTCTTTGTGCTTCCTACCCTTCGTGCTTGCATTTAATATAGAAATTGCTTTGGTTGAACTTCAACCAAAATCAAAGTAAAGCACAAAACCTTCAACAACAGTTGACAAGGTTGGCTACGGAGGAACTTCAACTATTTGTATTGAGTCAGTCACTCTCAGGATGATATACACAAAGGGTCAAATATTTCTTCTTATTCAGAGACCAAGCAGAAATAAAACACGATAAGATGGTCGGTGGCTGTTAAATGCATAGCATGATAATCTTATCCCAACAGATATGGGGCTGACCTTTCTTATTTTTTCATAAGTGTAAAAAATGTTAAATGAAAAATGACAGTGTCATTCTTCCAGATGGGCAAAGAAGTCAATCCGCTACAATATCTGACATCATGCTGAGTGCACAAAGGAACGAAAGCTACCACTAACAATGTGACCAAAGCTAAATCACACCAGAGAGAGGGAAGACGATTGCCAGTGAACTGGTTGACGACTGGTTCAATAAAATTTTATTTCTTTCAACAAGTAATGTGAACCTTCTCAGATGGGATGGGATGAGATGGGATAGGTTTTAGATGGATGAGATGAAATGGAGTGTTTTTGCTCGACTTATTGGATTGTAATTTAATGGCGTTTTATATGGGGGCAGGTGAATAAAATGATTTACTGCTTATTTGTATCTACTCTTTATCGTGTGGTAATAAATAAATTCAAATGTGAACAAAAATGTTCAGTTTTGAAAAAAAGGTTTGTGCTATTGACATAATTTATCAAATCGTCGAAGGAATATCATAATTATAATCATCAATTGCTTTGTTATATGTGATTGAAATAAAGTAGTAAAGTGTCCAGATCATAAATTAATTATTCAAGGTCGAAATTGAAACACCTTACCAACTTTGGAATCAACTGTTTTGTAACAATGGATTTTCAATTTATTAACAGGTTTCAGACAAATGCGAATTAAATCTATGTACACACAAATCAATTTAGAATTTGTATGTCTATGTACATTATGAATATGCAGAAAAATCTTGTAAATTTTCATCTTTAGACATATTCAATGCGCAGTTTATTCACGAGATGATTGACTCAACTTAATATTTGTATGAATGACCTGGAAGGCAAATACATACATGCAACCTTTGATACACAAATTGATTGGTTTGTTACTCACAGTTAGTAGTCACAGTTGGCAGTCAATCTAACATGAATTTATTAGTGGCACTCCTTTACGCTTGACTTATTTATGTTTCTGCATATAAATAGTTCAAATAAAGTTGGTTTTGATGGTTCATGTCAAGCAGACATCATCTCATCATCATCATTTCTTGTAAACATTGCAAATCACAGTCCCGAACAAAATTGTATTGATTCCATTCCAATTAAAATGAATAGCTTCTTTGTCAATTGGTTGATGTACTGATTGTACATATTTATATGCGGTGAGTACAATAGAGCACTTCTACTTATGGAATTTCTGTCCTACGTTCCTCTCCTTCATTTAAATAAATATTTCAAAAATTTCACGACAATCATCATTCAACAGTAACATTCCACACTCTCTTTAGGCTCAAAAAAAATAATCCAGCGTGTGTGGACACTAATGCGGACAGATTATAAATTACTCACCCTACATCATAATATACTACTACATGGATATATATAAGCATGACTTGATAAATAATACTTGGTTAGTTGGCTAGTAGGCTTTTTGGGATAATTGAGCAATCGTGCTTTTTCATCCACTCATTAGTTTCATGCATTCATTTGTAAATACAAGGATTTGTATGTCTAAATCAAGGCTTTTCATCCCAGCTCAACATTGCTTCGCATCACATCATTGGATTTCATTCCACACGGCCAATCCAATATCATCATCGTCACTTTAACTCAAACATCCAACTTTTGTTGGGTCTCATGCACTCTTACTCAAGTCCCATTGTATTTTATAAAACTTAATCTACTTCATTTTAAACTGAATGAAACTGAATGTTGATTTGCTCGGGTATTTATAACATGTAGACTGGCTGGTGTGCCTCCGTGAAGCAGCTATTTATTTACAGTTATCAACGCCACGTAAATTTCAATAAATAGTCACGCCACGGACCAAGTACTCTGTGCCACGCCATGCTACGATGTCCCTCATCCCTCATCCGATCCTCACCACCATCTCCCATCCATATCAGTCTTTATCGTGCCTCTTCTCTAAATAAATAAATAATTCATTTATTTTTCTCTCTAAGCCAAATTTTGACACACAATGCAACACAATGCAATGCAATGAAATGCAGATGCAAATAAGAAATGCATCACAAATATCAACGGCTCAATATGGTTTGTTGAATTTGATTGTTCTCTAAATGGAGACAAGTAATTAAGCTCATGCTTAGTGGACTTGCAATAAACTAACTAAAAATGAAATTTGAGAGATGAAAGGGCTGTATGGATTTAAAATTAATATCGCGTTCGTCTCGTGTGCTACATATTATTGAATTAGAATTGAACGCACAAAACAAAATCTATATCTTGAATCGTAAACATGATTGTTTCAACGTTTAATTACGTCTTGTTCTATAATTTTTTAATAAATGGGGTTATTGTGCTTGGAAGAAATAAACAATATTTTCGACTCTTTGTGGAGCATTTAATGGCTAAATTTTGATAAATATGTATGAATATTTACTCAAATTGTTAAATATTGTAACAGCTTCAGAAAATGTATTGAAAATGTATTGAAAATTTTAGGCCCAATTTGTTCAGTATTTATTAGTAATTTTATTGCTTGTTCCGCAGTAAGTCGTTAATTAAAATTGGAATAATTAGAGAATAATAAAGACGACCACCACCAAGCACTACTTCCAACCGTAGGCTTAAGTGGTGGAAATTTTATTTTTGCATGGTTATTAATACAATAAAAAAGTTTTGCATTGTCATCCATTCAGCCTGTTATGCACGAAAAGTGAAGACAAAGCCGACGTAATGATTTCATCATGTACTGATCAAAGTCGAACTCAGAGATGTAGATAGTTGGTGATGGTGATGGTGGTGGAATACATATCTAATCCAATGAACTCGAACAAAATGCTAAACTTAACTATGGCAATGACACACTTTCCACCGTGTGTGCATACTGTTTCAATCAATTGCAATTTTTCAGATTTATTTACTCTTCAATTCTACTCCAAGCTCCAATAATATGCAAAATAAGCAACCAGCCACAAGGTGTGAATTTTACCTTGAATTTTCACTCAATACCATTAACTCTGTAAGTACATGATGTTTGCCAGCTTCAAAAAATTTGACTTTTGAAATGCAAATTTTAGATTGAAAGCTTTTTTAAACTTTTTTATATAAAAGGTTTTTAGTCGGAAAGGCATAAAATGCTGCATAAGTCTCAGCACTTGTTATCAAAAAATATACAGTTTCAAATGCACTCGCTTCGTATCAAAGAAATTGTGTGTCAGAGTATGTTGCAACCCAATGACAACGCCGAATTGTAATGGATAAAGACAAGACATTACATACATATCTGCGACATGACACTTTCCACTTTAAAGTAGGAAGCTGTATTAATCTCCCAAATTCTGCATGCTTTCATTTATGTAGTTATGCCTTCATATGTGTACAAAATGGCTAACCTTTTAGCCAACTGATGATAATATTTAGCATTCTTGCTAATACTTGCATTCTAAATTTAGGGTTTGCTTAGTTTAAGTGACACATTCAACCACAGACATTTATTTTCTTGTGTGAATTGCACAATCAGATTATTTCATTTTATTACTATTATTACATGTATTGGTTGGTTTTTAATATAAGAATAATTTACAAGATAACAAGAAAAGCAACCTTACTTTTTCACCACTAATCCTTAAATTTATTGGTCAGTTTGATTAAGATTAAGTTCACAATGCGGTGTACCGTTAAATCAGATCTTGTAATGTAACGTGAAAGTTATCAGAATGTTTACAGAATAGAGTCTTAAATAATGAAAGGAAGACGTGTACTTTATGCTCTATATCTGACTATGCCCTATGCACTACATACAACATTACTGAATAGATTCATTGAATTGGAAATTTCCGTGGGTTCCAAAGGATCTTGTTTTTCTTCCTTCCTTCCAGTTGAAGTTTAGGAAATGCCTGCATAAGGTTGGATGGGTTGAGTTAATTCAGTGTTTAGAAACTCATCTCATCCTCTTCATCAGTCAGGCCAGACTCAAGTCAAACTCAACTCTAGAGATTTTCTATCAGACTTCGTTTGATTTGATTCGGTCGTGTTGTGTTGATTCAATGCGTTAAGGCTGTAATGCGTATTTTCCTGTTCGTTGTAAAAAGGAATGAGGATTGAACTTTTCAACGTAACAAAACCACATTACGAAACAAGGGCTCATTTTATTCCGCGCATCAAGATGTAGATATAAACACAAAATCCCAAATTTTGATCATACGGCTGCTCCTCATCCTCTCCATCTTCGAATGTTGGGTCTAAAGAAAATAAATAGTTTTTACTCTTATGTATAGATTCCTAACTTTTAACCCGAAGAATGATGCACTTGGGAGATCTTTGTGGATGTTAAACTAAGACGATGACGAAACATGCACAACGTTGTGGTTAGTGATAAGGAGTATGAAGATTCATAGCAATACGTATAAATAGGACAAATGAAAGTACAAGTCGCACGACGGAATGGAACGAAACCCTTGTTTTATTATTATTATTTTAAGGCATATTTCACTGGAAAAGCAATAAGAACCACTGATTTGTAATCTGTAAGTGTGTTCGGTATGTGTTGCACTGTTTTTCATGTTCTTTTCAGATTTCGAATAACACTTAGATCATTCCAGGTAGCTTTTAATTTTAGTACCTTTGTTTAGTTATTTTCATGCATGTGTGTGGATGTTGTTTCATTTGACAACACTTCTAGTTAGTTTTGCTGTTTGTGTTTTATGCGTGTATTATCTTCTGATGATCATTATGAACAATGGGCATTACAATTTTTTTAGTGTGTGGTAATGGCAAAAAATCCTGAAAATTTAGAATATGGAAATAGCCAACAACTAGGAGGCTGTGTCGTAATAGCGATAATTTATCAACGGTTGAAATAATAATTAAATTAGGAAACAAAGTCAGTAGCGTAATATATTTAGTGCACTCACAAATTGTACGGAGGAAGTGCCGCTGCGGTGGTCGAAAACAATGATTAACTTTGTTGAGTGAATAGAAGCAACAATAAACTAATTTTCTCCACAAGACACGACAGGAACATAAATCTATCGTCAAATGGAAATGTACCATAACTGAATTATTTTTGTCTCTGTTCTATGACAGCTGAAGCATTGGTATTGTTTCAAAAATAAAGTGATACAGTGAATTGCCATAATTGATTTTTTTGCAAGTGTCAAGGCGTACGAGCCTAATAAAGCATTAACTTTTGAAGATGTTGTCCAGATTTTCAACGCCATTTGACTATGTATAAACACGGAAATGTAAAAAGACTAATCTTGAGCAATCCTCCTAACCACGCTTTACCACTGACTCTTCATCCATTTTAGAGGATACACCTCATGCGCGTAAATACGCGAGTTAGGTAGAACATGCACTACAACTACCACTCACTCACTCACCCTCCGCCTAGGTAGATTCGAAATGGTCAATTACTTTAAGTGCTTGTTTGTGTCCTTACTTTTTATAATGGGCTTAGCTATTAGTAAACGCACCACCAACCAATACCACCACCATCAATACCGCAATACCAGAACACAACCAAACTACAGATATAACTAGCAGCTTCCCAATAACTAACCCATCTTTTATAGGTACCTCTCAGATTAGGCGAATGCATCATGAATAGGTTGATGCTATGTGTAATTTAACCCAAAGGCATCACAATCTGTCTTTGTTCCCTGCCTCGCTATTCCTTGGCTGAAATAAAATAAGCGAGGTATAATAATTCTACCTTTTAGAAAAGCTTAAATGATTTCAAATTCAAGACGGAGTCTGCAACCATAATAATTTTCCTTTATTACTCAACATCCACTATCCTTCCACACCTTGAGTTCACTCATTCACTTTTCAGTCAGCTTGCATTTAGTGACAAGTGACAATGCGTTTCGACATTATTAAGCTGGGTTTATTTTGTTCATCGAACATACACGTTAAATACACCACCAACAACTTTGTATTATTTGTCAACATTATTTTAAATTTAGACCCATTTGATGAATTTAATGAATGTTTATGCATAGAATAAATGGATATGATCCGAAATTAAATGAATATCACATACCTAATAAGGAAATTTGTCTGTTATACGTATTGCAGTACATTAATTCCTTACTTTTGCTACAAATGCAATATTTAAAAGAGAACGTAAGGATGGGAGTTGAGAAGACAATGAAGACATATTCATTCAGATCCAATATCTTACCAGTAAAAACAAAACGTACACAAGATGTTAAAGTAAGAGGCAAAATACGATGGATGAGGTGGTTGATTTACTAAATTGAAGAGATTTTTAAGTAAGACGGAAAAGAGAGAGTTACGACTAACTGACATTTTTTGAGGTAATAAACCAATCTGACTGACAACGCTGAAGAGCTGACTGACAACCATCTAGCAAGGCCCATCTTCTATTCATTTTCTGCATCTTTCACGCAGTTTACGCAATGAGATTTTTGTAATGAATAAATTGTCTTAAATGCACTGACTCCCACTTAAAAAATATATACGTAATTCGTTATACCGTAATTACCCATTAGATTAAATGCATTATTTTCTGCCAGAATTTAAAATAAATAGAATTTTGTTGCAGATTGTGGTTTGGTTTTAAAAGTTTAATATTATTTGCTCAATAAACTAAACTTATCAGCTATGCGTAATAAATATAAACAGTGCTAAACAAACTACAACGCATTAATAATGTAATGTCTCGAGGCGTCTAGTTCATTCAACAATGAAAATATTACACGGATTCAACTCTACACTATACGTAGAGCACGCAGTAGGTAAACTTTAAATCCTACCAGCATAGCACGTATTATTACACTCAAACCAATGGAGTATATTAGATGGCTGGCTGACGAATGAGCTTGTCATGCAAAATTGCATCAACTTAAATTGGAACACTCTTTGATTACAATCTATTAAAGACAGGATTATGGTGATGAAAGAAAGTTATTGCACGAATCCATCATCAGCATTTTACTTCAATCACGAAATAAAATCTTCCATGCATTTACTTACTCTCTGCAATTTTTACAATTACTTGCATAACGACTTTCAACTAAATACCACGTTACGATATAAATATCTGTCTTTTACTCTCATGTTTTAATTACATCCTAAATACGTATATTTATACATGAATATTGTATCAAAGTGCAATGGATACACGGAATAAGAAATCAAAAGTTGATAATTTAAGACAAGAAATTATTGATCAAGGTCAAACCAAAAAATAAAATTTTGTCAATCTCACAATCAAGTAAAATGTACATTTGTGCATGACTACCTTAGTTTGTTTTAGACCGCATGAAAAAAAATGACGGGATCTTGATCTAATTCTTGAAGGTTAAAGTTTACCCAGTTTGATATTTTATCTTTTATAGACCATTTTCAAGTATCTAAAAATTGACGAACATCCCCATCATCGATAGTGGTAGTTCAGCGGGTGGCAGGAACATAGGAACGTACAATGAGTGAAAGACCTCGGCTGAAAGAAAGAAAGGAGGAAACGATGCTTGACTTAATTTTCATAAACGGGTTCCGGAAGTTACAAAGACAGGAGAAGAGAAGCTCGCTAGCTCACGAAAATGCCACCACCAACATGCATGCCACTGCTTTGTGACATCACATCCAATGGGACGAGAGATATCTCCGAGTAAAGTGGTTGGTTACAGGGGTTGGAATTTTGAATTGCATTGGTTAGTTGATCCGTCAGTTTGGTAGACAAAGAGTGAACTTGAGAGTTTATAGTTAATGCCAAGTGGAAAGTAGAAAGAGCAGTTGACAGTATTGCGAAATGACCGATTATTCGGTCGAATAAGTTCCTACCCATAAAATTAAAGTGTTCATGCAGCCTTGCCAATATCTCCCGTACACACCGTCCTACTTCCAAACATGTCTGAACAATCTAATAGATTCAATATCAAAAAATCAAATAAAATAAGCTCTCTCATATTCATTCATTCATACTGATGGAAAATATTCCAATGCACTGCATCTGCTCAAATGTAGTAAACATGTGCAATAGCATAAATTCAACCTCTTACAGATTTGCGTTTTACATCTAATAAAATCAGCAATCGTGAAAAATAATGGCATGGCATTGCATGTGTGTAAAATGTAAATGGATACAAGTTGCTATTTTTTGGAATGACGACTCGGGTTTCTTATCCATATGTGGGCCACCAATGATTCTCATATTTATTTAACAAGTAGAATCCACTGCAAAACTTTATAGTTTACCAAGTTGAATGTTATGATGTTGGACGGAAACAAAAATGGAATAAAGTAAAATGAAGGAATAAGGGAATTTCTCCTTTTGCCGGAAACAATATTGGATTTTAATTTGGAGCCCGTGATAAGCATGGTAATGGGAATACGAAGCAAAGAATGAATTTATAAATCTCTTTTTTTTCTTTCTTTCACAAACTGAGAGAAAAAGGCTAAAGCTTTTTGCTCGAGTTCAAACTAAAACTTTTGAGCTTATTGCTGCTTGGCTTCTTTTCTCCTTCAACATCCTTCTTACCAACAAACCAGCCAAACCAAACCAACTGGCTTTAAGTCTTTTGAAATCTCATTTCTCTGCGCATCGTCTGATCGTTCTTCTCTGCCTCTGCCTGCCTGCCCTTGGTGTTTTCCACCCAGGAAAAAAGAGAGGAGGAAAAACTTGAGCTAGCAGCAATAAGATACGAGTGTATGATGATAAGCCAGGGTTGGTACTTTGAGTTTTTTTTACACATTTTATTACTCTGGAACGACAAGGTTCCTTACTCCATTTTTTATTATTTTTAGCAGCTCTCCTAACCCAATAGTTTAAGCTACCGTGCATTGTCTTGGTCAATTCAGGGAATTTCTTTAAAAAATGACTTTTATAGTTTCTTCATACATTGGTGATATTATATTTTTTACAAACTATAAAATACAGACTACATATAATTTTGTTCAAAAACCTAAGTTAAGATTTCAAACTTGTCTAATTAGAAAGTTGATATTGTTCAAATTAAATAAAATCATAGTTGATTAAACTTTATGGCCTCTTTAGTGTTAAATAACGTCGTGGGTGTTAAATTATTGCTTCATGGATTGCTTCGGGTACTTGTAATAATAATGTCATTACAAATGAGGTTGGCCATCCACATCCATTAAATCTGCAAGCTCACGTAAAAAGAAAAAGCCTGTAAATTGCTGTAGGATAGGACTTTATGGATGGGGAATGAATGCGTATCAAATGTTTTGGATCCGATGCTCAATTAACTCTCTTCACACCAGAAGAAGAAGATCGAATGTATGAGCATAGCTGTGTATGCATTTTCATTCGGTGATATGCCGCACTCACTCTCTTCAAGTTATTTCCACCACACCAAAGTCGGGTTATTTACACACAAAAACAAATAAAAAAGTCTCACTGGCATAGTCATGCATGCATGTTGACAAGGATAAAATACACATGTGCTACTTCCCTGTTTGTGTCACTGCGGTGTGTGAATACGTTGCAAACCTTGAATTTAATAATTTATTCACAAAGTATGTATCTAAGGATTGACATAGATATCGTTTCTTTTTTGCAAATCAATTTTTAATACTAAATTGACTTAAATTAGTCAACTATAAAAAGAATTTAAACTTAAATAAATGTTGCTTAAAATGAAAAACTAAACATTTTACAAAAGTATATATTAAATATGATTTTCCTCCATTTTCTACCAGCTTGCCGAAGAATCACAACCGCATCCTCCTCATCTTCTCATAAGTACACCCTTCACCAAGGATTCGTTAGGTAAGCCGGGGATTAACTGAATTAGCGAGTGAATCAAAGGTTGTACTCTGGTATTAACTAACAAAGTACATAGACAAAGGCTGGACAAGGCTTGCATAAGACCACATTTTGTGCTAAAGATCTCAGACATGCACTGCTAGGATACCAATCACACCAGTGGTTTCACTAAATAGTCCCACATTTTGCAGAAGATGCATGCACACGAGTTTTCTGTAACATTTAGCATAACCTTCAAAGTGTTGAAAAAAATTAAATGTTGACTAAAATCCGGTTAATTTTATTATTCCACCTTTCAATCAATAAACTTGGAAATTTGTTCCCTGAAGCAAACTTTAATTTATTCTTGGGTGATGCAAAGTCATAGTAACGCGTCAAAAAAAGCTTCACTCAAGTATGCATTTCCTACCCTCTCCTTAA
>JAQIWC010000288.1:0-10877 GCA_034694605.1 Folsomia penicula | reverse complement strand
CAAAGGTTGTCTGCTCTGCCGGTGGGATTTTGGTGGGGTCCTCCACGGATGTCATCCATTCACCTGTCTTTTGCCAGTATGCTCAAAAATCACGAGACCTTCCCTTGGTCAAATTGATAAGGGTGAAGATTTCCAGAGGGATCATTTTCCATGGGATGGTTGCTCGTCCCTTGCTCCAATTTGAGTGACAATGGCCTAAATTCCTCCCGATAAGATGGGACGCTGCGGTAAGGGAAGATCAAAGCTGTGCATCCGTCCAATCCACCACGCCAGGGTTAGTCCAATAAATTACCATGCTCATGTCCATGATTACTTTTCCACTGCCATGTGGCAGCTTGTGCCATTATCCATTATCCATGCGTTATGTTATGAAGTTAACAGAGCATGGGTACATAAATAGAATTATGCTGAGATTGCCATTTAAATAATTTGCAATTTACGACATCAATCCAGCACATAATCAAAGCATGGACTTGCAAATAAAATGCCTAGTTGTGCATCATGTAATATTTATGTTTTATATAAGTTTTTGACGTCTGACGCTATTCTGGAGTGATGTATGGCTTTGTTTTCGCAATAATTCTGCAGTTTTTGAGTCACTGGAAAATTTTCTATGAATTGTAAACATTCATCCAAGCAAAGCAATGTCAAGAGAGCTTAGGTCCTAACTTATCTTGAGCATAAGCAACAACGGCACGTAGACAATTTTTGGACACGAGTAAATAACTCCATCCAAGACTTTGTGACGCACGACGGTATCAACAAAACATCCACATGCACCCAAACTTGAACTTGAATCAGGAAGGTTTTCAAATCCAAAGAAAGTGAAAGTGAGGCTTTACAAAAAACAAACAATTCCTCGAATCTCTCCTTCCTCACAAACGAAACGTACGTACGTCTTACTCACAGACAAACAAATAAACAAGTAAAGCAACGTATCATACCCTCGTGGGACGGGCAATGGACAAGCATTAGAATTGCATTGCATAACAAGCTAGCAAGTAAGTAAGCATACGTAAGCCAGACTAATTGTTTAAGCCCGAGTTTAGACTTTGTCACTCTACGTTTCTCCAGGGCATTGGCATTCATTCATTCAACAATGGCTCAAACTGGTTGGTGTTGGTGTCCTATCGTATTCGTAGGAAACATCATCTAAATACTTGCTCAATTGTTGCGTTGCATTACTCATCCTCCGAGTCTTATGGCACGAGCAGACTTTAGCAAAGCATTGTTGTCTTGTCCGAGATCGTTTAGTTCCTCAGTTTAGTGACTGTGGGCAGTGGTGGTCAGTGGCTTGGCCAAGCCATGCGGTGATTTGAGTGAGGTGTGATGACCACGCTTTACCACCACCACCTTGGCCATGCCATGTCTCGTTGTCTTTTTTGGTTCGTCGATCTTTTCTTCCAGAAAAAAACCGAGTCATCTCTACCCGGCGTGGTTGCTGGTTTGGTACAATGTTGCTCAGATTAGTGATCTGATCACCACTGACCACCACTGGTACTGACACTGACACTGACTCTTTGAGTGGAGTGAGCCATCATTTTCTCGAGAAATTGCTTACTCAGCAAGATGTGGGGCGCCGGAGTGTCGCCGAAATGAACTGGACCATGTCCATGTATGTGCAAGACAAAGTTTAAGCTGACCACCTCAACCGGTTGCTTGGTCCACTTGACCAAGCAAAAGTGGGCATTGATTGAGTAATTCTTTCGCTAAATTCATTAAATTCATTCATTCATTCATTTTGTAATGTAATGAGTTCATCCAACTGGATTTTTTATTTTCTCGAACGTCCAAAATCCAGTGGTTAGTTGAGTTCATGTGCAGGGTGGACAAGGTCAGCTAGCTTCTTGGTCCAGGTGAATGAATGAGTGAATCCAACCAATCTGGATTTAATTTATTTGACTGCATTTTTATGGAGGAACATTAAAATGTTGGGGTAAAATGTTCTGGAGAGATTTATTGGACCAGTGTGAAATTGTGACCAGAGACCATCGCCCCCCACCAAACCAAAGCAGCAAAAGGTGTCTAAAAGTCAACCGCCGTTAGATCAACTTGGCTCCAAAATTTATCCACTCGGATCCTTGAACTCGGCCATATTCCTTTGAGCATTGTCAGCACTTTCTTTCCTCGCCATTGATGAGGCTGAGCTGAGATTTGAGATCTTTAGGTTTCCATTCATTTACTGGACACATCACATTATCCAGATGAAGAGATAAGCCCCACTGCCACTGATCTACGCAAAAGGCATGATAAGCTAAGATGGACTCTTTGCTGGAGAGATGAGCTTGGCCTTCAACTTGAAATGTTTTTACGCAATTTGGAATCAACAAGGATCCCATCCCAATCAAAAAATCGTAAGATCAAGATCAACCTAAGCTGGACAAGGTCTCGTCACTCTCATTTATGATGGAAAGGTCGGTCAAATGAAGACAAACAATCATAAAAGCTGTAAATCCAAGCAAAATGAAAATGAATGCTGTGGGTGGGTGACGAATGAATCAAATCAAATCAGAATAAAATATACCCGATCGAGCTTCAAACCCTCCACTGTTCCGATCAATCCATAAAGAATCTTCCCCGTCCACCAAAATGAAATGGGTATCAGTCGCGAATAGTTCCATTTTTTCCAAGAATTTTGTAAATTTCCAATTAAATCGTTCGTGCAGGAAGGTTGATCAATAATTTATCAAGTAAGGAGATTAAGATTCAAGTGATTTATAAAATGATTTTTGTCCATATCCGCATCAAAGGAAAAAGATTTCTGATATCTCCAACTGCAGCTGCCTCGGCTTGTTTGAAACTTGACAATGCCAATTCATGGTTTCCTGGACAATAAAATCAATATCTCAATAAGTGAACATATCGACGGAAAATCAATACACCACACCACTGACACACCACAGCTTAAGCGAGTTCCCTGACACTGGCACGCAACATGGAATGCTGTTTTACTCTGGTCTGGTTATAAAAATAAAACAATGACAACGGAGAGTGGAGTGATTGATTGAGACGAGGGAGGCAGGCGAATGAAATGAGCTAATAAAAAATTAAAGTGTCAAATTACAGCTTGCGGATGTTGTACAAGTTGCATGAAAAAAAACACGCCCATTCTTTTTGCTACATTGCAGTTTGCAGTTACATAAAAACCACCCAATGAATGTGAGTGAGTGATGCATTCATTCATGTAGCTCAGCTCCTGAACGTATATTTCCCAATTTTCAATTTCTAATGACAATTTTTTGAGATGAATACACTTCAATTAGTAATCACAAGGAAATTAAGTCGTCAAAATGGTTAATGCTGCTAATTTTTGTATAAAATGCTATTTCTGGCTTTTCATGATGATGATAGCTCTGCCAAATAAAAATAAAATTGCATTTGAAAACTAACCTGCTGAGATTGGAATTGAAGTGACTGGTGACTGGCGACGCAACAAAGGAATTAATCAGAGTTAATTGAGTTGAGGCCGAAAGTTCAGGGATAATCAATCCACCTCTCCATGTATTGCGTAAAAAATCGTTACGTGCTCTCAACACATTGTTCAAATGGATTCAATTTTATAAACATCTTCACGTTACTAATTCGCTTGATTGTTTCGACATGATATGATGAGTTTCTTGTTTTTGGAGTAAGTTTTTTTTAAATATCACACTGAGATTCTTCTGTATTTAAAAAAGTCTGTATTTCTCGACTTTTCCTTATTTAAATTCCGAAGAAACCTGGTTTCCTATCTCCTACAGCCAGGGAAATGGGAAAGAAAGTTGAGCGGAAGTTGGTTTCCTTCAGAGAGAACAGAGCACCACAATCCTTCGTCTCAGGTGAGACGGACTTTGCAGAATTCAGAAATTTCTGGAGATTTGATTTTTAATATATTTGACACGGATTACACTTGTTAATTATTATTATAATATAAAAACTGGGAATAGAATTGTCATTGTCGGCGAGTCAGATCTCCTGACTCATCTTCCTTCACAAGTGTGTGGGAGGAAGAGGAGGGATTCTCCCGTATTTATACAGCCCAGCTGTTAACATTCAAACAAAAACAATTTTTTCAATGTCACATCTGAGATTTGTTTTCATTTCTTCACCTCCTTCTTGAATCTATTTGAGGCCTAAAGACTGAGGTTTGTTTCATTGTTGTCATTTACAAATTAGCAGTGATATTTTTTGGTTTTTTGATCCAGATCGGCTGTTCCTATGTCGGAGGGGGAGAGGATGAAGTTGTTGTTTGCTGACCTTGGGCGTCCCACTCTTCGAGGGATTCGAAAATGCCCAAAGTGTGGTAAGTGGAAGAATGCATGGAATAATTATTGGGTTTCGTGAGGGTTTATTTGTCCCTATTTTTTCCAGGCACGGTCAATGGGACGAGGGGTAGCGTCTGTAAGAACAAAGACTGTGACGTTGTCTTTCGAGGAAAAGTACGAAAGAAAGACCCCACCTTGGAGGCTATACAGCTCCAAAATTTACCAGGATACAATGATGTGAGACAGTTACAAAATGAAGTTTCATGCTTAGATAATTTAATTTTGTATTCATGAATCCTAGGTGTATTTTTCGGTCCGTTGCAAAGATCGAGGGAAAGATCATCGGAATTTTGTTCATAGAACCTCCTTTGACATGGAGGTGCAAAAGTTTAAATGTTTGCAGGAAACGTGTTCAAAAAATGAGGACCCTCAAGTACCTATTTTATAATTTACATACATATGGCATGTAGTTTACTTCATAGTTTATAAACTTGCATATTTATGTTATTTTGTAGTGTCCCTGCAGCCACATTGTTGCTGCTCAGAGCTGTACTTCACAATCGGAAACCTTACAAATTAAGGAATCGGTTTTTCCTTCCATCAATATGCCTGCCCATCATCTTAGTGTATGAATATAACAATTAAGAGGCAATAGCTTATCCAGAGAGACTTCCCAGAGATTAATGTGATTTCTTTTTTTCCATTCTTTCTATATTTCAGACTATTTCTGGTAGTCTTCAATCAGCACAACTCTCTGTTCAACGTGTTTCTAAAACGGCCTTTGCCATTGCCTTGGAAAGCTGTGAGCCTGGAGGCAAACATCATGTGGAAATGGTTCACTCGATTTTTAGCAAACCTGCCAAAAACGAGACCAATATTGAGCGAATATTTTATTGTTCTTGTGCTGCTATGAAGGTAATTAAATGGAACTTGAGAGAATTTTGTAAATTTTTGTGCTCTTAAAAAAAGTGTTTTCCTTTTGTTTTTTTATTCGTTATTCCACAGCAACGAGAAGACAATTCCAATTCAACTGACCCATTTCATATGATGTGTTTACATTTTTACATTTGTGTTTGTGCATTTGCTAGTGATATTACTCTGATGAGTGAGTTTGAGCAAATAATACCTCAGAATACACCAGAAATTACATGTAAGTAATTGTTGGAGAAATATTTTCTATGAAAAAAGTTACAATAGCAAGTCGTTTCTTATATTGTAGCTTCACCATTATTAAGCCAACTTCATTTTGTGAGTAATGATGGGAAATCCGTGGAATTGGATCCAAATCTTTCTGTGGAAATTATGCGAGACAATTTGTCACTCTTGGAAATGAGCATTTCAGCCTCAGATGACAATTCTTTGTCAAACGTTAGTGAAATAACCGTTCTATATTTCTTTTTATTTGGAACAAATGTATTGATTGTATGTTTTTTGCCTTATGCTTTCATAGGTAGACGGTGTTTTAACAGACCCCAACATAATCGTTGCCAATGTGGAAGATGCTTTGACATTTGGAGACGGCACGGTCTTGGATAATCTGGATGATGATCAACAGGTACTTGACCAAAATTTGTTATATGTTTATTGTTTGCACATTGGTTAATTAATAGGTGCTTGCGTTTCATGTTTTTTATAAATTATTATTTGATAAGGTTTGCCACATCTTTTCGAACCAACAAGGGACAATACATCTTACGTCATACCCTTCACAATCTCCACAACTGTCGGATGGGACACAACACATATTTGAAGTTCCATCACTTGGAGTTCCTCCAACACAAGAAATAGGGAATGATGATAATAACGAAAATAATACGGATAACAAAATCCCTGCCAAGAAAAGGAAAGTATGTAGGCTGCAGGATCATAGTAGTGGAAATCAAACTTCATCCTCCTCATCTTCAACAATAAATCAATCACGGAATAATAACTCATCCCATTTTTCTTCTGCTACTGCTCCAGGCAAAGAATTAAGTTTGACAGAAGATCAAAATTTACGCCTTTTCACTTTATTTGAAGCGTGGCTTGCTGGTGTCAATGATCGAATTAATGCTACTATGAATTACCAACTTGCTACAAATCCAGAGTCTCTTGTCTACTACATCCCTGCGACATATTTTGAATACTTGAAGGTCAGTCTATTTTTCGTATATATTTTATAAATCCAAGTTATTTTTTTTTTTATAAAAATAATGCTCATAGACCCGACTGACCTCTCTGGCCACCTTGGTGGGAGGAAAAAAGAAAAGACTGCCTAACCAAACATTTGTTTTCCAAAGGATTGATAAAGCACCCATTGGTAAAGTTTATTAAAATATCAACTAAATATCAACTTCGACACGAGATTTAGTAAACTAACTTCCAGCTCTTCAATTTTGTTGTTTGTAGGATCATTCACGAAGCATATTTGGAAGATTACAAATATCCTTCATGTCATGAGTGTTTTTGAATGCTCCGTGGTACGTGTTGTCCTTTTTCAACACTCAAAGTTCAATGGATGGAAAGAATCTATTCAATTTATGGCTATTATTACAGATCCGCTTAAAAACTAAACAATACTTTCTAAAGTCAAGCAATGGGAATTTTGTTGAGTGGACACCACCGGAAACCAGTCATGACAAGTCCCCACGTCAACGAATTATGCCAGTACTACACAGCACTTATTTAAAATGCGGTTAGTGCTATTTATTTTTTTCAAATAATTTAAGGAACTTGCAAGATTTGTTTTTATTGATTTATCAGGAAGAACTTATCCTTCTCCATCAAAGGAATGTACGCCATTTATTATTGAATGGGTGCCTGAAATCTTTCGTGCGTCTAAACTAGGAGAATTATCCATTCGCTTTGAATTTTCTAAAAGTGAACCAACTGTGGAATCAGGACGGGAAATCTCTTCATCGCAATAACACTACCGATAAACTCGTTGAATACTTCATTAATACAAAATATATGAAATTATTCCAAAGAGTGTTCCAATTTAATAGAGAAAATTGTGATACAATTTAAAATTTTTTTAAATAAATAAAATAACTTCCAGTGCAAATTTGCAAACCCGGTCCAGATATTGCTTTCATGGAAAAATAAAATTCAGGAAATTGTTCAAATAAGTAGTCAACACTAAAACGTATGGACGAGATGATTTGCTCATCCCGAGCTACTTGACCTATCGACTTCAAATTTTGCATGCAAGTACATTGGCTCAATACGAACGAATTAGAAAATGAATCAAATCGCAAATTTAAAATGCTTTAGTGCTAACCTCCCAAGACACAGATTGTATGGAATGGTAACCAAAAGTGAAAATTTATTATCCTTGGGTCGTTTCATGCAAAATTGCAATGTAAATTATTTACATGAAAAATATTATTGTGACAATGAATACTTTATTTTTTATTTCACCGGCGAAAAGAAATGCTATAAATTTACCGGTGTAACAGGGAGTGGTTGCAGTGCTCGTTATTCATTCATTGAGCCACACAAAAAACCGCATGTTGTGTTTTTTTTTGCACAACGCCATGAAACTTCTTCGACCACTGCAACCACTCCTCGTTACCACTGTACAAGCTACCTTAAATCTAGCTTCCTTGACATCACATTTGTATAAAAAAAACTGTCCAAACTTTAGTAAAAAGGAATCATAAAATCCTTAATTAATCCTTAATTTACACCTTCTTAAAATGCATGCATAAAAACCTTATGTGGTATGTATACATAATGTGCGTATGTATGTAGTAATTATTCTGTATAACTTTTTTTAACTTAATATTTATTTGGACCGGTAAAGACGTGCTGTAAGGACGGCTAAGATCCAAAAGATAATACTCCAAATGATGGAGGACACAAATCCAGGCCAAACAGCGGGGTGGGTTATCCCCCAGCCACGGGATAGGATGGAACGCATGCTCTCACAGGCCAAGGTCTCGGGCATGATGTACGCCATGTCCCGAAGCATCTTGGGCATGCTCTCAATAGGCCAGACAACCCCTGCACACAAAATCATGACATGATTTTTCGATGCCTTGTGAAATTAGAAAATATTTATGTAGGAAAACCCCACCCACCAGAAAGGAGGAGGTTTGGATAGAAGCTCCCGAGGGCCAATTGAATTGCGTTCCTCTCCTCCGTACAAATGACAGAGATGAGGAAGCCTGGAGAGGAAAGAAATGATGAATTGTTTAAATTATTAAAGATTTTTTATTTTGTGAAAGACGCCCAATACCGAAAGCCATTCCACAAGTTCCTTGGAGCAGAGTAATGGCAATGGCCCAAACCAGGGGGCCTCGAACCGGCACTTCAAAGACAACCATCATGAAGACGAAAACCAGGGCTGTTTGACCCACCATGACGACGTAATGAGTGATCATGTGAGCAGTGATGACTTCACCGGTTGTGATCCCAGCCACCAAGGATCGGTCCATCATCCCCTCTTTCTTTTCTGTGATAAAGGCCGAGCCCGTGGAGGCCACGGCCATGAAAAATATGATGCTGTGGAGGGAGGAAAAAGTTTACAAAATATTTATTAGATGAGTATTTTCATAAAGTTTATAAAAAAAGTAATAAAATAAAATACCTCAGGACAATTCCGGGAGCTAAAAATTCCATGAAACTAGGATGATCATGACCATAGACGGGCTCTTCAAACTGAATTACAAAAATATCCAAATTTCAATCAATTAGACTTTGGTGGTGCTACAATTATTTTTGTTGCAAAAGCTTTCTCTTTGTTGATCGAACCTGTAAAGGAAGATCTCCTGATGCCGGATCATAGTCACAGTCGGAAAGTAGCGTCTTTGAAAAGGATTGGAAAGTCTCCAAGAAAATTCGCTGTAGGCTGAATGCAATTTGTTGATCTGTTGAGGAATTTCAAGGGTAAGGAAATTTATAATTATTCTTTTTTTTATGTTTTTTTGTAAATAAATATGACCAAGGAAATACTCACTGGACATGTCCATTTTTATTTTAATCCGAGAAGATTGAAGGGTTTCATTGTCTGCCAGATTCCCTGCAATCCCACGCTCAATCATGGCTGCAGAGAAATTGGCCGGAAAAGAAATGTAGCCCCACAGGCTCCCCTTCTCAATCTGGGTCACGGCTTCAGTTTCATTGTCATAGAATGTCTAGAGGGAGGGGTTAAAGGAAAAGGATTAGCAGGTCAGAATTTTACAATTCATTGAATCCCATTTAATCGTACCAAGAGCAGAGCATTTGGTGGAAGATATTTAAGATAGCGACAACTAAGGTTGGCTGTTGTGCATCCGACGGGTGCGTCGCAGAGTCCCAAGGAGTTAATTTCATTATTAATTACTCCAACTCTCATGTCCTGGGGCTCTCTTCCGATTGCGAGACAGAATAAAATTACTTGGATGGCAGGGAGTAAAAAAATAAATAGCATAAATCTGGAAGATGACAAACAAAACGAAGAGTTGAGCATATTTAGGGACGCCACATAATCAAAACGATCAAATACGGTGATTTCAATTACCCCATATTTCTCCACATACAAATAAAATTCTTAAGTGTGAGAGCAGTTAGTCTATTAAAGGAGCTTTTAGGGTCGAATGACCAGGGACGGGATAAGCAGTTTGAGCAGTCCTCTGAAACATCTTTTATGGCATTTTGACAGTCTGTGTCGGGAATGCTGGACACATCCGAGCCGGCGTCACCACCCACAAGTTGCTCTTTTGATTGATGAAAAGTCAGGCCCACGATCCCTCCATTCTCCTCTGTGGATGTTGGGGGGAGAGGAGAAGTGGGTGGGTCAGCAGGGGGGGCTGTTGTGGTTTCTGTTGTTGGGATGGTGGTGGTGGTGGTTGTGGCCACAATGCCTGACCCTTCTCGAAATTGACGATTCTTCTCATTGTACACTGACACCAGATTGATCCCGTTAGGAAGGCTCAGAGGGTTGTTGGTGGAGGGAGGGGGTGCTGTCACATTTGTGTTTGTGGCAGGTATGGCCAGGGCGTTGTTGTTGTTGGACTTATCCTTCATGCACAGCTTGAGGAAAACGTCTTCCAGGGATACACACTGATGGATTTTGAGCAAATTGACTGGGGAGTCTTCAGCCAGCAGTCTCCCACTTCTCATGAGTCCAATCTTGTTGGCGTTCTTGGCTTCTTCTGCGGAGTTATTTTTCCATGTGTGTTAGTCATGTATTTTGGTATAATTTGTATAATTTTGTAGTTTTCATTTACCTATATAATGCGTGGTTATGATGACCGTTGTGCGTCCGGTGGCCACTAAATTGCATAAATGGTTCCATATATTCTGTCGAAGCAGTGGGTCCACGCCAACTGTCTGAAATTTTTAGAGTTTTGTGTGAGAGAGAGGAAAAAATAACATTTCTTCGCTAAATTGCTACGTACGGGTTCATCAAGGATAAGGATTTCGGGATCATGCAGCAAAGCCACTGCGAAAGAAACACGCCTTTGCTGCCCACCGCTCAGCGTCACAATTTGCCTGTGGGATGGAGGAAGGTCCAGGAACTTCATCAAAAATGACATTTTGTTCTCGACCTCGTCCCTGCTCATGCCGTATATTCGTCCAAAGTATTCCATGGCTTCCCGAATTGTAAATTCTCCATACAGTGCAATTTCCTAGGTGCGGAGACATAAAACAGAACATTGAAATTGACTG
>JAQIWC010000287.1:0-10879 GCA_034694605.1 Folsomia penicula | reverse complement strand
TGTTGTTAAAATGCAAATTGTAATGGATGCTAATTTGCTAATTGGTTTTGTTGATAGATGGCTTAAGACTAATTTGGGTTTCTTTATTTATTGCATTACTTACCACCACCAATATTACGCTGTACCATGTTATGGTGACTTGCCAAAGTATTAGGTGGACAGGCAACATTCCAAAATTGAAATATCTCATCATCTCCCTTCTCATTTAATTTTTTGTACACAACGTTGCATCCCAGTCTCATCTCTTGAACCCATCCTATTTACTTTTTAGTAAAACTTTATTGATTTTCCGGTTTTCTTTAACTGGTCGAGTTTCTTATGGTCCAACTTTTGTGTGCATATGTGTGAAGATGTATTTAATTCTGTTTCTTGTCTATTCTCGCTTTTTGTCAGTATTGCACAAATCACACCACTACATGTAGACATGTGACAGACCAACTTGTAATTTTGGCTCTTATCAACAAATTTCTTGTGGGATAAATACCAGAGATAAAAGATAGAGTTCAATCCTTCTCAAGATTTATGCATGGCCTTTTCAGATTTTGACTTTTTTTTAATAAAACAAAGTTACGTAATCGGATCGAACTGCGTTTTCTGTATTTTAAGAGATGATGTGATTTGACGTGTCTCCAACTGGTTGAAGTAGTCGAGTAATTATTTGCTTGAGCTTGAATTTGTCCATTCTTTTAAAGGTGAAGTGCACTTATGTGGAAAACCTCAGATTTTTTTGCTCCTCCAATTCATCATCAACCCCCACACGCACATGTGGATGGTATGGTTGACAATGAGTTGTCTTCTATTCCGTTAAATGAATGAGTGATTGTCATTATTGATTATTTATTGATGAGTTTACTAAGTGATTGATTTGTTTGTGCATACATAGATGACTACAGATGAGATGAGTTATTGTTTCGTTGTATTCTTGTCTTGTACACACACATATGCACGTAGTACGTATAGCTGAGGACCTGTTTCGTTGTACGGATTAGGTTATGATTTCATCATTGCATTGTGCATTAATAGTGCATTAAATAATTTGGTTTACACGTATTTAAAAGTCATGACTTCAATTCACTGCAGTATTGATAGTTTTACGGCCAGATATGATGCACTCCTCAGGTCAAAGCAAGGAAGGGCAACATGTATCATTATTGAATAATGTAGCTTGTTTTGCTTTGTGATCAGTTTTTCTGATATAATGCACTCAAACTCACTCACACAAAACTTGTCCCACACTACACAGATTGAGTAACTCTTGATTATGGTCACGAGTGGATTTTCATGTAGTTGCAAAAATATTTGCAAAAGTACAAAATTGTCATCGATCAAAGTAATCTTAATAACGAGCTAATATCTCTTTTAGAGTAAATGGGGAAATTTATTAATGTTGAATATTTTAGCAAGACTTAACCATATCCCCGTATTTAGTGGGTAAGCTCTTACTGAATAGGTGCCAAGCCAGGGTGCAATGCACTGTGATTTTAATGCTAAAGTAGCAAATACATACATAAGCAATCAACCCATCTTCATTAAAAGAGATAGTCTCATCGTCAGTATGATTATTAAAAGTTACCGTATTCATGAATTAGGCAGTTGGTTACATTACACGGTCGATTGACATATTTTTTATTCAAGAATAAATTCCATGGATCCAGTTTTTAATTCATTTTCCCTCACTTTTACAAACCATTGCAATTTTCATTTCAGCGATAAGAATTTAAGAAACAATTTGCAAATTGTTTCATCTAAGATGCAAATTATGTATTTTATTATCTTCCTTTGCTCACCTGCGGTAGTGAGGGAAGTTAAAAAAAATAGAAAGGTGGTCAGTTTGTATTTGTATGCAGTGGTGTGGTGTTGAACAATGCAAATGGACAGACTGGATCCGGTTTTTCTTATATTTTCATTGCTCTTCTAGTCTTGAATCATTACTTATTGAGCCGCAATATAGTAATGTACTTATTTCATCCATGCATGCGAGCCAATATGTATCTCCAATCACAGAAATGCTGAAAAGCAGTAATGTGTCGTTTTCTTGTCTTTGTGCCATGGGTTTGATAAATATTTCGGATTGTATCCTGACTGGCTGGGTAACTACAAAAACTTGAAAGTTGAAAGCCTGTTTTCAAAAAAAGATCATGATTTTGACAGTTGTGCTTAAATATGTGTTTGACAACCGGTCAGACAATTTATGGAGGATTAGATTTATACTTCCATCACTTATTGTCGTTTATGTGTGGTGTGGTTTTCCTCTCTGGTCCAATTATGTACGTATGCATTTAAGTTGCTGGATTTTTTGATCGTGATGTGATTGAATCTGAAATCTGACTGACTGAGCAATTTAACGCTGCTCTAACGCTAACTTAGACCCGGTTTGGTCATTAGTTGTCCACATCTGTTAGATTTATGTGTTTCAATGCGTCAAGAAGAAACCCACAAGAATTTTTTTGCACCTCTTTTACTGAGATTTCTTCCAGCAGAGCACGCACGGTCCATTTAGCATACATACACCTATCATAATCGTAGTCATTCTTAAATTGCAAACTTGTTTCTTTTTCTCCATCAAATAAAATTTGGAACAACTTTTCCATCTCTCTGCATGGATGAATCCATGAAAATTCCATCCATCAGTCAATCCCATAAAATAAATAAATTCCAATAAACTTTTCTAAATGAAACTTGTGGCATGGATGCTTTGATTTGGCTCACATTCATAAGGATGGATTGGACTTGGTTTAGCATTTACTTATAAAATGTGATACTTTTTACTAATGTTGCTCATGTACAAAGTTTAGGAGGTTGTTTTACTCACAAATTTATGCAACAAGTTATCCAAAGTACAGTTTTATGCCGGTGGCAATGCGAGGCAGCCGGGCAACATATTTTATTTACCAGTCAGTCGTTTCGTTTGATTCCTTGGTTTTGTCGGTTGTTCATTCCATTCCATTATAAAACTTGCTTGCTTTGTTTTAGTGCTAAAGCCATTTCGTTGTAGATGTTGCTGTTATGTTGCAGTCTCTGAGAAGGGAAGTATTCATGATTTATTGTGGAGGGAAGGATGCATGCATGCAATGGATGATTTTAATTTCAAATCATAAAAATGAGATGAAATGAACATTTGGGTGAATGAGAAAGATGAGGTGCAATTTGATTAAAATATGTAAATAGAAAGGGGTAATCACATCTTTTTCACTAGAGTTTGGTTCAACTAGCAGTATTTATACCAATTGTTCATATATCCCCCTATTTCAAGGCTTAATTTTTAAGAGTGAAGCTCTGGTAACAGAGATGCAATTTTTCATATTTCCTATTCATTTTCATATTAAAATTCCTTTCTCATCGAAACCCAGCAGAAACTCGTGCATTCTTTATAGTGTCCACTAAAAAGTTGCTTAATTAGCGAATTGTAGTTGGCGGATATGCAGTTGAAGCAACGTTAAGATTTCTCTTCGTCCAAATTTTTAATTAGTGCTGACATAACTGCATCTAAGCCAGACTGAGAATAAAAGTGATAATCACTCCAAGTAATTATTACCTACCTTTTTCCTCATGTAAGAAGGGTGACGGTGTTGTGATGTGCTATGTTTGTGTTGAGAGTTAAATAAATGTCACCTCAGAAATTGGTATGATGTCGTAATACCATGCAGCAAGGCAACAGGTGTTAAAGAAAGATGCATAAGTTGTGTGGAGAGAAAACCAACATCCCATCAAGCTGCGGCATGAGGCTATGCCTACAAATCAAATAAATTCAGAGTTTTATTTGTATTTGAATTTCATTTTAAGACAATTTATGATTCTCATGAAACGGAAGGAAGGTGACATTTGCGGAATTTTCCCTTAGTTTCTTAGAATAGTGTATAAACCAATGCATGTACACGATTTTTATGCACCTTTCCAATTTATACATATGTAACTTGTCACACTAAAGCATTAAGCAATTAATTAATTAGCTAATTTTGAATTGCACAACGATGGGCATTGTGCCCATCCTTTTTTGTTCACTGTATGCATCATTAGGATTCATTAATGCTTTTGCCAAAACCGGCATTCATCTATTTTTATATTATTTATTTATTTATATTTATTACCAAATCTGAGGTTAAGAGGGATGTTGAATATTTGCAGATAATTACTCTGGCTGGTCGTTAAAATAAATAAATATTTTGCATTTCTTTTTTTCCTGGCTTGTGAGTGAAGACATTTTTAATTACAACTCTAAATCAAACATAAACCCTTTGGAACGCGTTGCATTGCGATGGGTTACGACGTCCTCGTGAGTTGTTATTTTATTTCCATCCATTACAACATACTTGATTCAACTTGCTAAAAAGAAATAAATGACAGATTTGAGTGACATGGAAAACTAATTTTAAAAAAAAAGAAAAAAAGACCAACATGCTCATCTAGTTTTTTAAATTATTTTTTTCTGCAAAATCTTGTCACGGCTGCGAATCCAAACCAAACCAAGCCAAGAAATGCAATCTCTACACATATGCCAAAAGACTCGACTGGTTAAAGAATGCACTTTTGATGTTTATTTGTTTGTTTGCCAATAAGTTGACATTTCATTTTAAATTCCATTCCAACAGGTACAAATTGAAATTGTCAAACTTTAACTAAATCGAAATCAAATTCTTGTCTGAGATTACGTAAGAGGACAAAGGATTTAGTTGACTTTAGCTTTTGATATTTAAATAGTAGTTGGGCTGAACTGAAGACAACAAAGACTTGTGAATAGATGTTTGCTTTCAGACACACACATAAGTCAATGGATGCGTACACAGAGAGAGAGGCAGATACATAACATTTAATTGTGACCAACTCCTTTGTTAAAGTAAACAAGTGTTTATGCACATACGTACAGGCACCTTGTGACTCAGCAATGTAATTCAATATAATTCAATAAATGATATGCAATCCAGAACAGTTTTGTTATTCAGTAGCAAATCTACTTGGTTGAGTATCTTCATGAACGATAGGTAAGATGACGACATGTAAATTCAAAGGAGTCGTCTTTCTACCTGGTTGTTGATGTTGGTGTTTATAAACATGCATTGAGGGTGCATGAACATATGTATGCACTATTTTAGTGAGTTATTTTAATTACGTAAGGTACTAGATCACAGAGATCCCCCTCGCACTCGTACTCGTGCATGAGAGTAATTTACAAAGTGTGAAAGACAATGAATATTTATAATGCCGTTGTCAAACTGCACTGAACTTAGCTTGTATACCGACATATTTGTACATCCTCACCTAAACCAGAGTTGTTTGTTTTGATTTGGCTAAAATAAAAATGTCATTTCACTGTGTTGTCATTAGTTATATAGACTTCTCTGTTATGTTAAGATTGATGGTTGCAGAACGAGTAGTTGGCAATGACATGATTAGACTGGGTTTAGTTTAAAACTTAATTATTTAATGACTTTTTTATATCAAGATTGATTAAGAAAGGGCTTTGTTTTTGTCAAATAGATTCTTTTTAGCTTTCTAACATATTGCGCAACTGAACAAGAAAATTGACAACTTACGATTTTCGACAGTTGTGTTTGTTTGGGTTAACAAAAGTTGGTAGATAGCGCCTAAAAACCCCCATAAAACCTAGTGCCTTTTTTTAGGAACCCAAAAAAACCATACCATTTTAAATCCACTATACCAATTTTAATGATTATTATGATTTTTTTGGTGTAATTAGGCGCTATCTTTATACATCCGTCTTCTATCTTGTTTTGAGAAGGTGTTATATTGGTTAGTTTTAGTGATTTTAGTTATTAACCAGCATCACATTAGTTATCCCATCTATGTCCACAACCTGTAAAGTGTTCTCCCTCTCTCTCTCATTTTTCCAATGTGAAAACTCGTTACAATGAAAATTGAAAACGAGGCAAGATCTCAAAATGTTTTTCGTATTTAATTGTGAGTTGTGATGGTGGCAATAATTACTTCCATCACGACACGACATGACCAGAACAACACGGCACAAGTTACCACCTAATTTTCAAAAGTTCTCAAGAGAGATTCATTCAATGGCTAATTTTCTTTGAAATTTTACTTACGAAATTCTCACACTTTTACCCGGGGGCTGCAGTCGGCTGTGCTGTGATTTGCAAGGCTATCGACGCTTACCTTTGGAATGGTTAGAAATCTGTAAATTGTCTCTGAAAAAAGTTTCCATCAAATTTCTCGTTTCTCTTAAATGATTACCTTTTTTTTCATTTGATGACAAAGTAATTAATCCAAGCAACTAGCCCTGCTAATTTATCAGTAGGCATACATGGTTGTATCAGAGTAGAGGTATCATCATTAACAATGTAAACTGCACCAGTATCACTTAAAATGACTGTATGATGTGATGTGACGTGTTATTTGATGATGTGGTGGAATATATTCTTTGTCAATTTCAAGTTTCAATTATTTCTTACCAGACCACTTGTACACACAAAAAGCCGGAGTATTTCGTCATTCTTGTTGCGTGTCGCAATCTGAATGCACTGCAGTGTAATGCAATTTTCAATTGTTGTAGCAGTAGTAGACGTAACATGCTTGTACGTAGTATTAGTAAACTGAGCTGATCCAAGCATTGTTTACATCACAAGAAAAAAATCAAATCTGTCTTGAGTGTCCATCCAATAGATTAAACATGAAACTGAGCCCAGAAAAAAGCCTTGGAAAGGGAAATTTGTGGTAGACGTCTACAAGGAGCTATGTAGTCTTAAATAGAAAGAAAAGACTGGCTCAAGTTAAACCAACGAACAAACAAAGCTATGTCCCAAAGCAAAATCAAAAGCAAGCAAAGCATTGAGACGATGCGATGAATGCTTGAAGGAGTAGGAGTGTCCGAATTAATGTAAAAGACATAATGATGACAATAACTTGGCCGAGATGAGAACTCATACTTATGCAAGTGTCCGTCTAATGCAATATCCACACAAATAAATACATCCTTCATTACATTTAGTAGGGCATATTGGAAAGCAAATGTGTCATTGGTTTCCTCCAACTTAATAAAATAATCAATGAATTTATGTATACAAATGTTGGTGGATAAATAGGTAGAGGGGCAGTTCTGAGAAAACTTTGACTTGATTTTGTCATGCATGTAAAAGTGACTTAATCAAAATTCGATCTGTATTTTTGCATTCATAATTCCGAGCTTGCCTTCCTTTCCAAGAATTTGTGTGAACTTTGATTTTTTTCTGAACAAAGTTCTTAAAATTCAAGCTTGGTTTAAAATTAATAGCTTACCTTGCGGTGTCTTAGTTCTTGGAAAGGATTTGATTCACCTGCTCTAAAACACGGTGTTGCGGTATGGATGGACAGCATGCAATTATACATGCATGCATCAATGATGGGGTGTGTGTATGTGTACACACACATTCCTCTATTCATACTGACTCTACTGATCCACACCTGTCCAATTTGTTAACAAAATGTCTGCAAAATGAGATAAAATAACGTTAGTTAGTTAGGTGGTGTGGTGTGGTTGGGTTAGTTACTCGATCCTTCTTTGTCCACTCTATTCTTCTTTCGGTGTTGTCTGACCGTATATTGTGAGCCAAAAAGATAAAAACTGTCACGAATTTGCCCGATATATTTGGTCAATTCTGTAGAGGCGAGGGATGTTATGTTTCATTTCTTGTAAATAAGTAGTGAGTGTGTGTCAGTCAGTCACTGAGTTGCAAATTTCTTTGCGATAAAGTGTCTTTTTTTCTTTCTCAACAATATGTATTTTATTATGAGCAAAAATTTCTTGGCTCGTTATCTTTCCTGATGCCTATCTGTCTGTCTGTCAGTTAGTTAGCTGAGTTCAAATTGTTACTTTTGATTGCACACTTTTTGTGGTTTGGCTTTGGATTTGATGGATTGGGCCGAATTGTGAATGTAACGGAACGGAACCAGCCTGAAATGTAGAAGAACTGGGAGATGCAGTGATTGAAAAATAATATCGTGTCAAAGAGAGAGAAGCTGCAAAAATTTTGAAAATTATCCAAAATGCCCAAATATTTGAAAAATATCTCTTTCTTCTAGAATAGCTGTATCAAGAGGAGTCATTATTTTAGACTCTTAAATACCATATCTGTCAATTTTACCATAGCACTCAACCATATTGTTTTTTACTCGTAGTGTAACATTCGATAGAAACCCAAACCACATCATTACAGCTCCGCTCAAGTTGAGCATCTATTACCTCTCATTATCTGACCAAAAAACTGTCAGATAATGCGTTGTGCAGGCAGTCAACAAGTCCAAGCCAGGCATGATCTGATCTACGCACATGCTACACATCATTACTTTGCCCAATACATGTTTATTTTTTAAAATTTGCACCATTTCTTTCTCTTTTTCTCTCTCTCTTCCTCGGATATGAATCAATCATGAAAACGATGTCAGTCGCAATCAATCCAATGATTTTTTGTTGTTTAATGGAGACATTTTGCAAATTTTTTGATTTTATTGCTCCCATCATCATCATTATCATCATGAGATCAATCATTATTCAAGGAGTGATTTTGGGGTCAAATTTCTTATGCCTTGATCTCAACTTCCTTCCTACCCTCATCCCATCCTTCCACAACGAGCAGTTTTTTTGTAAAGTTGAGGATACTGACCATTTCTCTACCAGGATGAGTCCACCACTCAGAACAAAACCAACAAGGAGGATGGCAAATGCGGTGAAAACATCATTTATTTCCAAAACATACTTTCCCCTGCGCTGTCCCCGTTCCAAGCATCCCGGACTCCATTTATTGGAGTAATGATGAGAAAGTCTGTCGTCTAACCCACGCTCTTGAATCATTAGGGTGCTACGATATAGGATTTATATTATTTTTAAATATACTTGTAATTGACACCCTTTCTTGATAAACATGTACTCACATAAAGTTAAAGTATTTGTTGAATGGAGAATCCTGTCTGATGATCATCCCTCCCTTAACCTCGTGCCCATCCACACTAACTTTGGACACCGTATTGCAGAGGAATTCATGAGAATAGTTAGCTTTCCCAGCAATTTGATAAAACTGGTCAAACACTGAGATGAGAGCGATGGCTTCATTTTTTTGAAATCGGAGCAGTGCGTCTGTCACACTCATGACTCGGTGGGGGTTGGGAGAAAAATCCCCCACACTGGACGAAGCAGGGCTTTTATTTGAAGCATTATTGAGATACGCAAACTGTTCACCCGACTGGAAAAGGACATCTCCATACAAAACGTAGCCACTCCAGCCACTCAAATCTCCCCAATTTTTAATCGGGACGAGGAAAATGGAGAGTGAGGTTAAAATAGCGGCTGAGTAGGCCGTGTAGGAAAAAATGTAAGTCGTCAACCCTGATAACATGATCAATTTGAGGGAGCCAGAGTGGGGAAGAATGTGCCAACCTGGGTTGGGTTTGAAAATGAACACAAGTCTAACAATACCTTTTTTTGATGATGTTTTGGAAAAGTTTCTTTATTTTACCTTGACCACAGGCTGTGGAAATGGCCCAAAGGAACGCATCTCGTACCAATATCTGGTCATTGAATGTGACTCTTTGACCCGCATCATTTTTGCCACCTTGGTACTCTCTGAGCATCATGAGTTTCCTTTGTCCACTTATTTTTTCTCTTGCAAGGAAGCTGTGCCTAAGAGCGAAAGCACCTCTTAAGCTTCCCACTAGGAGTAGCCATAAAATAAAGAGGCACCCCCACACTGGAGGTTGGAGCGGTTGAAAGAAAATGTTTCGGATTGTACTGAGCTCAGGTTGTTTAAAGAATGCCCGGACCCGTCCGCGGTAGTAGGGGTGTAAAAATTTGAGTCCTCTTAGCCGATAAGGTAATAATTCTGAGTGGGCAATGAGGACATCGGCTTGACCGGATAGGAGCTGTTGAGCCATTCCTAGCAAGGTCCCATCAGGCCCAGGACTTATCCAACCTGTTCCCCGAACTGCTCCGACCCTTTAAATGGACACAGATGAGATTATTTGAGGTGTCATTGGTTGTGTACTTGTGTGTCAAGTAAATTACGAGAAATTCAGCCCATAAGCCATCAATTCAAAGTAGGAAACGGACAGCCCAGTGGAAAATTTGGGAACGGTTGTATTTTCAAAGGTGGCAATAAGATCCAGGTCTTTATCATCCTAAGCATTGTGTTTTAAATACATGTATTTGTTTGTTTTTTTTCTTTTTTAACAATTTGCGTATACATATGCACCCACTTGTGTCACCCCATTGACCAACACGCCACGGAAATCTTTTCTCCGAGAAATATCACTTTCACTCAACATAAATCCAGACGGGGACAAGGTAAAGGCTCCATGCCTAACCAAATCCTTTAGAAAAAGACGCTCCTTCACGAAATACATCTCAAACACGTCATTTGCTCCAAACTCGAGATAAATTCGAGACGCGATATCAATTTTGGTATAAATTTCAAAGTATTTGGCCAAATTTGTAGGAAAGTATTCTCTCCGTATTTGTAAAACATAGGTCAGCCTCCATTTTGAGACATGGGTGGAGTATCTGTTAATCTTTTTACAAGGAAATATAATTACTTTCTTGTGTTTTGAAAGAATTGCCCAATTCTTTAGTAAAGTTTATTACCGAAGCCAAAACAGAATAAAAGTGTGGCTCACTCTTAATACGGATGAAAATTATGCGATTTTGTGGAATTATGAAGCCTCTTCCAGTGTCTGGAGCTGTTTTCAGGACGTTCGTGATATTTGCATAGATTGCGACATTGTTGTAAGATGTGGAGAGACCTATGGGTGACATTTTAAAGGAGAATTATTTACCTGCATTACTCAAAAATATAAGAATGATTTAATTCCAACCTGCATGAAAATCTGAAGAGTATTCTGTTGAAATAATGTCTCGATTTAAGTCCACCACTTTCTCCTGATC
>JAQIWC010000286.1:0-10884 GCA_034694605.1 Folsomia penicula | reverse complement strand
AAACCAACCACAATGGAGCAAGACCAAGACTGCGGCGTGTCTGGCTGTCCACAGTTTATAAAATAAAATAACATAAAATAAAACATGAACATGAACCTAGACTGCCTCACTCACAGTTAAAGAAGGGACGCAGGTTTAAGATTGTGGTATTAAATGGCGTCTAATGATCACTACATAAACTAACGCTACTACGAACGCCACTGCCACACGGGATGATGCGAGCTTGTTTTTGTAGGCTTGGCTTGCACACTTGCATGCTTATGCCTTTGTTCCATTCATTCAAAGGATGAAAAAGAAAGGATTTGCAAAGTTACAAGTTGGCAAAAATCTTTGATTGAGAAGGTGGATAAGATAAGGGTTTGATTTTGGAATCTTTTCAATTAGAGAAATTGTGAGGCGTGATTTTGATTTTGCTCTTGCTTTTAAAAACTCGTTTCATTTCAATGAAAATCAGCAAATATTTTTTGCATACCTTCGGCTTTGGCAAGATTTCCAGTGACACAGGGCCCAGGATGAAGTTTGCCCGGACGACGCGGACCTTGTCGCCTTGTCGAATCACGGCCACATTTCCCTCCCTTTTCAGGGAGGATAGGCCATGCAAAATCCCACGGGTTGGTTTGGATCGCTGGGCCTGTTTCTTATTCTTGTTCTTGTTCTTTTTGACATTTTCTTGACTTTGAGCGTTCTTGTTCTTTTTGTTGGAATTATTTTTCTGTCCCTTGTTCTTGTCTTTGTCCTTGGGACGGGGGACGCCTTTTGAGGAAGAACCTTTGGGCTTCTTTGGCTTGGACTCAGTTCCTCGCGGAGCTTCGGGGGATGAGGATGAGTCGAAATCGTGGGAATGATGAGGATCGGAGGAATTATTTCCAGCGTTTTCCAGGAGTGCTCTGGAAAATTAAAAAATTTAAAATAACGCTTCATACTCAATTCACCCTCGCCAGATTCTAGATAAGCAGCCCACCTAATTTTCCTTCTCGTCGTTTCCTCATGCGTCACTTCCTGCTCATCTTCCTGGTCCTCTTCGTCCTGATTATCCAGGGCGTGAGGGTCTTGTTCTTGTTCTTGTTCCTCATGTTCATGGACAGTCTGCAAATAAATATCTTTCCTGGCTGGACCATGCTCGGAATCTTCCTCCTCAGCATCAGCTTCCAAATCTTCGTCTTCAAGCTCCAGATCCATTCTTGGACTATGCTTCTGCTTGCCCGATTTATTCTTTCCTTGACCTCCCCCATTTTTACTCTTGTTCTTGTTCTTTTTGTTTTTGTTCTTGTTCTTTTGACCCGCCTTGCTCGGACCGGCGTACAAATTCACGCGGAGGGGGTCCAACCTCTTTTGCTTGATCATGACGTTCATCCGTTGGAAGACGGCGTCCATGTACTCGTTGTACTTGACCAGGTCACTCCCCTTGGTGATGGAGGATGCGGATTTCTTCTTGCCCTTCCCTTTCTTGGATGAGACTTTTTTACTGCTTCCATTCCCATTCTCTGGGGCGGCCCGGGTTCCCTTGACCTTTCCTTGTCGACCGTAGGAGCGACCCTCGGGGAAGAGAGGGTGGGTGGAGGCAGTGGGGGTGGATCGTCTGTGACGAGATGACGATGCTCCCTCTGATGATGCTTTGTCGTCCACGGAAATGGTCCGATGACGAAAAACGACGTCTTCGTCATCTTGATCGTCATCATCATCCGCAAAAGCGTTGTCCTCAAGCTCGTCTAGATTTGAAGTTTGAAATAATTGAATATTTTTGGTATAGTTTTTGCGTAAAAATGATAAGGTGTTAAATTCAGGTACCTAGAAATATCTCTCTTAGGATGGACTCTACCCGGTGAGTCTCGTCAATCGTCTCCTGGTCAGAGTGGAGATGAGACTGGGGTCCAGAATCACAATCTTTACTTTTGCAGCTCGACGTCAACGAGTCGAGGGTCACATTTTCACCACTGCTGCCACCACCCACACCCCCACCACTTCGCAGACTATTTGTTTGCTCAGAGTTTCTGTTCAAGTTTTTACCCAAGCCACGATGGAGGATGGGTCGAAAAGTTGCACTTTCATTCCCTCCACCCCCACTTCCACCCACACCGACCTCGGCACCCTTCACGGGACTGAGACTGGAGATTATTACGAGACTCGTGACCAGGCATAGCTTCGCCCTGGAAATGTCCATGAAGCGGAGATTTCTCTGAAAAATCACAAAAGTTTCTCTTCCTCCAAAATTGGCAAAGTTTGTCACGCTTTCCACCAAAGTTCTTAGCCGGTGTCGAGCCCTCTCCATTTTGCACGGAGTTTCGATAAGATCCAAAATTTTAGCACAATTTTACACTAAACCGACTCTGAAGGAATGAAAGTTGAGACGACGTTCCATCCTCTTTACGATACGATGTTTGTTTCTGCGTGCAAAAAAAAATCAGTGCAAATTTTACTCACTCACTCACTCCATTATTTTCACTCTCAGGAACATGAGCACGAAATCTATTCTTTGGGATCTTTATCCCAAAGGATCCCTATTTTTTCACAATTAGTGCAAGTTGGCCAACAAGAAATTACAATCAAATCAAACAAACACATGCATTCGCAAGCAATGCACCATGCAAAACTATACAAAACTTAACCAACCAGGGTTGGCTAAACGGCTAAATTCACTCACTCACTTCACTTCAATTTCTTTTCCTTTCAAGAGAAACAAGCAAAGATTCGCGAATACATGAAAGAATAGGAGGGATTGATCTGGGATGAGTTTTTGAGGTAAAATAATGCCAATATCGGTCTCTGTCTACCTGTGCAGGTGGATGGACACTACTAACTCACATTCATCCACAAATGCATGCTCTTTGTTAGGAAAAGATTAACAAGATTTTTAAACCTGTTGCTTCTTTAAAGAAAAGTGCAGTTGCAAATTCTGCCTGAGGTGGAGACTGTTCAAGTAAAAAAAACTACTCTTCTTCCTTCCTCCCTGTAAGTTTGCATGCATGCAAACTTTTCTGGCTTGCTTGCTTGCTTTTTTCTGCAGTGATTGTTTTGTATCTGTAGGTAAGCCTGCCTTGCCTTTACCTGTGAATAAAATAAAAACGATTATTGAGGTTAGGCATGATGTGATGATGATGAGGATAATATTTGAGCTGGGTTTTGCATTTAAGATTTTAGTGAAGGGTTTGGGAGTGTGAAGTGAGATGAGATTATGGGTTTAATGCTTAATCTGTACACACCAACACTAACACTAAACCAACCAACTACTGTGGGCAGTGGGTGGGTGCAGTACTGTGGATGTGGATGGGATCTTTGGCAAAGGGGGGTTGTTTAACTAATTCATAAAGTAAAGTAGAGGCTATTGTGTGGATGAATGTAAAAAGACAATTTGTCTCAGGAGGATGAGATACATGATGCCGTGGTCTACGTGGAACATTGGCTGGTATTTACTTTCTTTCTTCCACCCGTGTCAGACAGGATGAAATCAAAATTGACAAAGATATTTACGACAACAGTGATTCACATTTACATGCCTCATTGCCTTCACTGGGGAATGTATGTCTCAGGGACTGGGTTGCAAAAGTTTTAGATTGGAAGTGGTGACTTGACAAATTGCATGGTCTGTAAAACGGAATTTGATCTGTATGCATGCAGGGACTTGTTAAAATGCATCCATAATTCTAGGATACAGAATCAAAAGGCACGTGGAAAGAATTTATGATTGGTTTTCTTGAGCTAAGAAAACAATTCTATTTTTGCAAAATGGCAAACAATTGCTACATTTCTCTGAAACTGGTCTACATTCATTCGGATGACTGAAAGTAATATCTGCAACTGTCTGACTGCATTTGCTATCTGACAATCAAACTGTCATTTTTCATACCACCCGTTTGTTTGTCTGCCTGTCTGTACCTATTTTAATTGCGGGCATACTTTCCTCACTCTCTCACGAATATTAACACCTGCACTGCACCTGACTGAATCCATACCATAAATCAAATCAGAGCCACAGTTTCCTATGATAAAATCTAAGCTTTGTTTCCGGTGACACTTTTTGTCCTAAATAAGCAATCGCACTTTTATGAGGTTAAATAAAGTGGGCAGAGTAAATGAAAGTAAAATCCAATGTCTTAAAATGCCTTTTGGTAAAAATCTAGTCAAACTAAAGTAAATATGAGCATAGCCCAATTTACTTAGATTTCAAAAATCCTCCTTACCAATATTTTTTCCTGAAAAAAGTATGGATCCAAAATTCTTAACTCGGAAATATCACTCACTGAAAACAAAACCAGGGACGAAATGCTCTCCACTTTTATAAAGAAGGACTCATTAAGGATGCAGATATTTTTTTGTCGTTAAAATTAATGTTGTCATTTATTCTCCCCTCATGTAAAATTCAAATCGATCCGGAAAACAAAAACAATGAGCATGAAAAAATTGGTCAAATCTATTTCCAACTTAAAGTTCTGGGTTAATTGCACGCATTTAGATTTAAACACGTGCATAAATATTGGCAAAATGTTTGCATGGCTCTGAACCAGGTGAACTTTTTTTTAGAAATTTGCAATCAAGCCCAATTAAACGTAGCTATTTTTTTCAATGAGCTCTCCCTGATGAATGGATCTAGATCAAGTTTTTAAGAAACGGAACGAAAATTGTTAAATTGGTAATTTTTGCATTTTAAAATTTTGCAAGGTGTGTTAAACGGATCTAGGATCTTGAAATGCACACATCACTGAGCAGTATTTTAGTTAGTGTTGGTTATTTATGTTGATTTTATTGATTTTTGTAGTGAGCGTGGGTGGGTGTATCAAGGAAATTGAGGACTTTCCATTCTGCATATGCACCCAGATACATTTTAAATCGCCCTTAAAACCTGTTTCTTCAATTAAAAATTACAAATGTGAACACGTGAACGTTGGGCTTGGGTTTGGCTGGGTTGGGACAGTTGTTGGATTTTCTTGAATTTATTGAATATTTAGATTCGTCTTTAGAATCTTGACTGTTTTGAAATGGGATTCAATTATTTACACATTCCATTTCTTGGGACGAAATGGAAACCATTTCAAGTAAAGAAAGTAAAACCATGCATGCGTCCAAAGTTGGCAACGCATCTTGTTTTATGGCTTGAATTGAACCACTACTCAGTCATTTCATTTTATTTCATTACTTCATGTTGGTACTAATATTCCGTATCCACCCAGTGTTTACCAACAGGGTCAAATTACACATTGGAGTGTAAGTGGCAACTTGAACTTTTGGTCTAATCGTAAGACAAGAGAAGTTGATAACATGACACTCTGTCCGACCGGAAGTTGGATCTTACTTACAAAATAACAAACTCCAATGACAGCGAGCGAGACATCATATTCATATCTACAAGCATCGTTAAATCTAAATGCTAAATACAATTACTTGATCCATCCAAATAATGCCATGAATTTTGTTAAATAGACAAGTTGCAGACATTTTAGTAAAATCAGGCAGGAAGCCTCCTTTGTTTGGAGAAAGCATGCATATCAACCGAGAAGCTCCTGAATTTGGGTCCACATTTTATTTGGTAGTTTGATGAAATAAACATTTTACGTAACAATGCGCATTAAATCCATTCATTCATTAAAGTCTCCCTACTGCTGTGCCTGACTCATTCCTTTCCTTTCCTCGAACTAAAAAGAGTGTTTTGGTTTCATTTTCATTCAGGTATTTTATTTTCATACCTCTTCAACTTGTTGACTTGATTTCATCCTCCGAGTATAATTCCACTCTGGTCTGGTTGGCAACTGGTTGGTTAGGTAGGCTGGATGATGAAGTGTTGTGTTTGTGTTGTGAAAAAGTCAGTGTTGGTTGGTTGGCTGGATTTGCCTCATGTTACGTCAAAGTAAAGTAAAGAGGATGGCCTTGTATGTGGGCATGTTTATGGATGGAGATGGAACCTGGCATAAAACTACAGAGTCATTTCATTCCAAAAACAAAGGGGATCTGGTAAACAAAGTAAAGAAATAAAGATGGAATGAAACTCCATCCATCTATCCCATCCATGGTCCGTCCATAATGCACACCCAGTTACACCCACTGCTTGGAAAAGATAATCCGGATTTACTAAAAATTTTGATAATTTAAATTCATAAGGGAAACTTTGATAATAAATCAAAAATGCTTAAAATTGATTCATTTGATTTGATTTTACTTTCATGCATTCATGAAACTGCATCTGCATGCAAAAGTATTGTTGATGACGGCAGTATTTGACTAAATCTAATATTTCAGAGTAGTTAGCAATCATTTTTGGCAAAAACACATTGCGAATTTTTTGCAAACCTGATTGATAAGCACAAATAATTTTGCATGGAAAATGGAGAAAGACAAAGAGAATCACCACATTTGGGCTGAAGCACTCCAGGAGCAGGGAATCACATGGCCGAGCCGCAGCAGTTTTGGTCTCTCCACAGAATTTCAGAGTGAAATGGTTTCTCCAGGTTTCATCACCTTTTTCGTTTCACCCACCTTATCCTCCTCCTTGATAAGGTCTTAATTAATTAACTAAATAGTGAATGACTTTGTTAGTTTGATGGGTGAAGCAGATTTACTCATCCCGTCAAAGTGCTCAATCTAAATTTTTGTAGAAATTCATAAAATATCTGTCGTCGTTGCTGTCGTTGTTTGTAGTTTGTATTTTTGTCTGACATTTTGATTCTCTGTCGAAACTTTTGAAACTTTTTTGATTTATGAAAAATGACCACGACCACGATGACCATGACAAAGAGATCAGCTGTTTAATAATGAGATAACATAGTATAGTCCTATCCAAAGTAGGTAGGTAGGGTGGATCGGATAATCAAGTGAAGGAGTGGGTGTGCCGCGTCGAAAGTGTCGAAACCATGTCGTCCAAGGACAAAACTTTCCCGGAGAAGTTTAAGAGTTTCTTCAAAACTTTTAAAGCGAGTGGTAAGTAAGACGCTAGAATCAAGATTTTAATTCGTAAAGAATTTATGCTGGATGACTTAAAACTTTGTTCTTTTCCAGGATCAAAGTCAAGATCCGAGGAGCATGTCATACTCACGGATGACCTGGAGGCTGACCTTCGGCCCGAAGCCCCACTCTCCAATCGTCTCAAAGTTATCAAGGAGTTGACGGTGGCGTGCAAGACGAGGAAGGCAGAAACGGTATGTTGTAGGCCTATTAAGTAGCGTTTCCATTTTATAATATTTCATAATTTAATACTTTACTCTGATCTAATGGTGTGTAGCATGTAATCGAGAAAATCTGGACCCTGGTGAATGACCTGTTTCAAAGCAAGGATGGACAATCTCACACAAAAGAGACGCGTCACTTAACCTTCGCCCTTATAATTGCGCTGTGCCAATCCCCTCTGGATCAGACTGGTGGGTTCTACTTTAAGATGAAATGCAGAAAAAATCAACATAATTTACTATTTTTACGTCTGCAGGTGCGATGAGGGCCAAGCTGTTTGTTTTTGTGAAGGGCCATGACCACCCGGAAGATATTCAGCAAAGGTTTCAACTTCTCCAAAGTTTGACAAATAACGGGAAGGATGTTTCCTACTTTGAGGAAAGGATTGGACCCTTGTTACATGATTGGTTGGCTAATTGCAAAAAGATTGGGAGCATCCCGGTTGTGGATTTCATGGGATTTCTTGTCAATGTGATTAAATTCAATTATACCTTCGTGGATCAGGACATTGTGCTGGAAATTATTCAGTAAGTTTTAAGATTTGTTTAAAAAAATACTCATACTGACTGCCTTGATTTTTACTATTTTTTTCAGAAACGTCTGTTTTGTGAGCTGCACTTGCTCCTGTGCAACGGACATTGAGGCCTGCCTGGATGTCCTCAACGTGATTTTAGGATATGGAAAGCTCCCCGCTCATTCTTTAACCAACTTTGTGGCCACCCTGTGCAGAACAGTGAATGTGAACAGTTTGTGTCAAAATAGTTGGAGGATCATGAAGAATTTGCTGGGGACTCATTTAGGACACTCTGGGATTTACACGATGTGCAATTTTATGGAAAATCCGGAATTATCCGAAGACGTGTCAGCCATCCGGGGAGCCGTGTTTTTTGTTGGGGCAAGTTTGTGGGGGAGTAAAATAATCAGGAGTGTAAAATATAGCACAAACACAGCTTTGCTGTCTTTTGACAAGGTGAGTTGGTCATTGTTTAAGTTTAGTTGGATGAATAATGGAAGCGGATTCTTCAATAATTTTGTTTTATTAAAAACACAGGCATTGGATCTAAAGCATTCAGTGATAACGTTCGAAGTAATCTGCCGAGTCCAAGACCTCGTTAAATGCAACAACGAGAGCCTCCAAACGATAACGTGGGACTTAATCCTTCAAATAACGACAAAAGGTAGTGAATTTAAGTATTTATAAATTACTGTATTCAAATAAATACTAAAATATTTATTTCCACATCCCAAAAAAAGTACTGAATTTCGTCAAGACTGAGTGCAAGAATGATGACAATGTGTCTGCCCAAGTGAAAATTATGAAGGCCGTCAATGAAACGATTGATTCAATCGAAGCAATTTTGAATACAAAAAGTTTCTTTGGACATGTCGATCAATTTTATGAATTGGTGGATAGTTGCTACTTGTATAGACCGGTGAGTTAATTCTTCACTATTTAATTTTTATAAAATTCCAGATTTGGATAAAATTCACAACTTTTCATTTCCTTTCAGATTGGATCCGTAGAGAAATTAATGCAGTACAAAGTTTCTACTCAGCTCCACACGGCCAAGCCAGACTGGTTCATATCTTTGGTGGATTTTACGGAAAAGCACTTACGCCACGAAGTTCGTCCTGACGTAAAAGCAAAGGCAATCCCACTCATCACCAAAATATGCCTGGCCAACAGAGATTTATACGAGGAGGATTTAATTGTTCATGTCATCCTGCCACACATGAAAACCCTGGACAGTGAAAATGACTCCGTTGTTCGGGTGTCGGGGGTCAATTTCTTGGTTGAATTTTTGATGGAATCCTCATCAAAGAAGGGGCATGACTTGCTTCATATTTTAGACAAGGTGGGTGGATTTATTATGAGGAAAAATTGAATATTGTGCGATTTTGGTACGAAACTGTTTCATTTTCGCTAATTTTTTTCAGATCATAAATCGACCCTATGAAATCCACGCACAAACCGGATCCGACACTGTTCACATTTATTCGGATGTTGAGGTTGATGATATTTTTCGAGCGGTTGAAGGGATTGTAAAATTATTCAAGCAAAAGATTTACCATATGCCTTCATCCATTGCTGTTGCGGCGTACAAAACCCTGGTCAAGCATTTAGGGAATCACTACAAGAAACCTGCAGTTTTGGATAATTGCTTCAAGATTAGATTTAAGGTAAAATTGAAAATTCTAAGAACTTCAGGCTTCCACCTTTATTACTCATTTTAATTTGAAATGTACTCAACAATTTCAGATATTTGAATGCTTCTTTGATGTAAGTGTACAAAAAATATTACAAAACAAAGCGTAGCATGACATCACACTCTACAATGTTTGATTTCTTTGGCAGATCCGTGCAAATTCCCTCTATCATCTCGGGTTTCCATCCGGAGACAAAGTACTGACGTTCAGCTCTTATTTGGCCGTGGACCATCGGGACGGGGATGAGAAACAACTTTTAGATCAACAGGAAATGGGTCCATTAACTCCGGTGCTGCCTGCTGGTCCTGGTCCTCCATCCTCCTTCCAGGCGACGTCATCCGGTTGTGCTCCAGGAGTTCAGTTCATTTCTTTAACTGCGGCGTGCAAACTGGTCGTGGGCAGTTTAAAGAAAGAAAAGGGTGAGGAATGAATACAAAAATTACTTTGTTTAACAAATATTTTAAAATATTTTGTAATTTCAATCAATAGACTGGAATGTGCTGCAACTCGTGCTTCGCTGCTTACCCAGTGTTCTTGAAAACAAGGCTTTGATCCTGTCCAAGAACGGGAATGACATTGACTATCTCGCAACCGCCCTCTGCGCAATGATCATGGACAAGTCCCTCAATCTCCCAGAGTCGTTGAGGAACTGTCCTCAAGCTTCTAAATTCTCGAAAGCGGATTTTCAAATTTTCCTGTATCCCATCTTCACCGCCCTCGTTTCCTATCATTGCCACTTGGATAGCCAGACTCAGCAGAAAATCGTGATGTGTTTAAGGTATGGATTGATGAGAGATTTAAATGTTGGCACTGACTTTAACCAAAATTTACATTTCTTTTGTAGGCAAGGACTGGTTTCTGGAAAAATGGGGCGAAATTGCATCCTTTCCCTTACAGTATGTACATCCTGACATACAAAATCTTGTATCCTTTTAAAACAAATTGTTTGAAATCATTTTATTTATCCAAAAATACAGGTGTGCACACTAGAAATGCAAGACACAATGCACAAATTGCTGCCAGAAGTGTTACTGGCGCTATCCAAGATTTCTCCCAAAATCATCATTGCAATCCCAGTCCTGGAATTCTTGTCTACTTTAATTCATCTTCCTCGTGTATTTGCTTCCTTTGTGTGTGATCAGTGAGTGTAAATTTTAAGAAGTGATGAGTTAAAAAGTCTATTCAACTCATGTTTTTACTCAGGTACATGTCAATTTTTGCCATTGCTCTGCCATACACCAATCCATTCAAGTTCAACCAGTACACCGTGTCCTTGGCGCATCATGTTATCGCGATGTGGTTCCTAAAATGTAGACTTCAGTTTCGGTAACGTTGTTTGTGTGGCTCATTTATTTACGACGGAAGTTTCTTACTCATTTTATCCCACAGACGCCAATTTGTCAGCTACATCATCAAAGGCTTGGAATCTAATGTGCTAGGACCCATGGAAGAAGAAAGCCGTCGCTACGCTCAGGAGCTACGAAATGAGGATTCTTCCAATCGACAACGCAGTAATGAAATTAA
>JAQIWC010000285.1:0-10891 GCA_034694605.1 Folsomia penicula | reverse complement strand
TGAAATTGCTGCACGAGGTATGTCAAAATGTAAAAAAAAATCTTAGGTTTCTCTTCTCAAATACACTCTCACTTTTAATTTAGATCCTTCAATTACGGAACAGGAGGAGGATATTTCTTTGTTTGATTTACAAGGACTGGAGCCTTTCCACATAGTTTTACGCAATAAGCTGGACTTGTATGTTAAGGATGAGGAAAAAAATCTGTCATTAGAAGTTGAGACCCAGCAACGGAAGACGAGGGCTGTAGCGTATTTTAACAAGCCTCCCCCCACTGATGAGGTCGATGCAATGTGGAAAAATCGAACACAACGAAATGAAAATTTTAACCAAGTTGAAGAAGAGGTCGTACAACAACAGACCTCTAATCAGAATGAGGAAGATGAAGATATTGGAGAATTAATAGTGTGCAACGTTTGTGGGTTGGCTTATGAAACGATGGCTAAATTGAAACGTCACTCGATTATCCATGATTCAACAAAGTCAATTTCTTGTAAGTAGGCATTTAAGATTCTTATAAACATACAGCAAGGATCATGACTATATTTTGGATATGCTTAGGTCATGTCTGTGGAAAATTATTCAAAAGGAAAGACGATATGCACAAACATGCTCAAAGAATTCACGAAAGAAATTACCGATTTAGCTGCACAATGTGTCCCAAAAAATTTATTGATCCTTCAGGTACGCGTTGTAAAAAGCTGCATATATTATTGTGATAGCTTTTTTTTTAAAGAATGCAATTTGTGTACAGGTTTTCATCGCCACCAACGGTAAGAAATGAATTGATTGGTGGTTTAATTTTTTATAATATTATCAAAATTGCCTCACTATAGGGTCCACCTTGGGATCAAGCAACATTTGTGCAGCGTATGTGGGCGTGCCTTTCCGGAGAAGAGAAATTTAGTTTTACATATGAATAGTCAACATTCCGGAAAAGAACAAAGTAATCGAGTAAAAGCAGTTTTATGACAAAAATCATGTAAAAATAATTGTTATTTACAAACACCCCCAGCTCCTTTGTGGGGCGACGGAATCAATTTATTTTGGAGAGTGTGGCAGTTTTCTTTCTGCGTAAAACCATGGGTGCAAATGAAGCAGAGGGAGGAGCCTCAAGTTTTCTGAGGTGCAATGTTTCCTCTGATAAAAGAAATTGGAATCAATCTGGGAGGAAAGGAGAGCAGAAGAAATATTAATATTCCATTTCATTTCATGTGCATACAATCCAACCAACAATTTCCACCATCAAAGGGTTGAATCCAATCGTACATCGTACATGCAATTCAAGTGGGGCAAGAAAAAGCAAACCCCATGATCCAGATTGTAAGAGGAGATTGTGAGTGGGAAAGGGTTTAGAAGATGTTCAATGAGTTTCCTACTGTGTGCAAAGCACTACTTCTCCAAACCTCCTTGGTAAATATGGACGGAGGTGAGGGAGCGAGTTTACCTGGATGTTGTTGAGCCCTGCCTTGCCAAGCCATTTGGAGGTGTTGGGCGGAAACCTGGTTCATTCAAGTGCTTGTTGTACATCGTGGAGGGGGTTCTCATTCTCACCATCTTCATGTTCAAATAAATGCAGCCTTTCCGGGTGGACAGGGCTAAATCACACCACACCACATTACTAATGGGCTAATTTATTTAGGCGCTGACTGAGGTGAGGTGACCAGATCTATAATCCATCCATCCATCCACCAAAAGAATCTCGCTCTCTCTGGTCATGCCGTGCATGAGATTTGATGTTGAATGTCACTTTCAGAGCACAACAAACAACAATGAATAAATTCATGAGGATTCTTCTGCACGCTCAAGAAGAAGAAAAGAAGCGAGGCGAGGCGAGGCGACGTGTAAAAATCCCTCTGCTGCACAAGATGGGATAGAAAAAGTCTCTACATTTTCTTGATTCAACGCCTCAGGAATCCTTCATTCTCATTCCTCATCAACCGGTGACTCTACTTGTCCCTGATTTTCACGACTATTTAATAACATCTCCAAACCAACCCAAGTTTGAGATTCTTTACCAAAGAATCTCAAACCAAATTCAGTCTCATCCTCGTCCCGTTGGGTCGGTCCGTCGCCTGCGAACTTGAGATCAATCAAAGTGAATGAGAATGAGCAGAAAAGAAATTTTGCATTTATAAATAATAATGATAACAACTCGTACACACACAACCACCACCACCACCACCACCAACAAAAGTTGTAGTTTAGAGTACAACGTGGGTTTTGAATTTTGATTGCCTGCCTGCCTGCCTGCAGGATGGAATGGTTCATTGGATTAGATGGGCAGAGAGGAGGGTTTGATGGTTTAGAATATCGTTTAACCCTTGACTTGAACTCTCTCCCTCTCTCTCCATTGTTGGGAACATTAAGCTCCACTCTCCAACTGATTTACTCATTTTAAAATGCAAATTGGGGTGGAATGAGATTGAGGATGAGTAGTTTGGTTTGGTCCTCTTTCCCATTGATTTCATGAAATACTTTCCTTCCGTGCCAACTGCAACTGCGGGGCTGATCTTCCACAATCTCGTCATCTTTGCTTGACTTAGATTTAGATTTCTGCACCCCCATCCCATCCCATTCACCCTGGTTTTCTTTGATTTCTTTGGTCCAGAGGAGTAATGTCATGTTCTGGGAGCGGCTGATCGGTGTTTCTCCACATGGGACAACACACCAGGAGTCCTTCGCCCTCAAGCATGCTTTGTCCCCGGGGAAACTCCGACCAGGGGACTACGACTCCATCCACATCCACACACACACACACACTCCACTGAAATCCATTGCTTGCACTGCACCCCACACTACGTACATACATCCGTAGCCCTATATTCCATTCCTACGATGTGAGTGAGTGAGTAAGGATCTGTAATAACTCATTGCATTGTAAATACAATCTCATTCTCGTCGACTCATGCTATGTCTGCTCTTGACAAGCAGGCTTGTGATCGGAGAATCTAAAACTTTGATTCTGCCACATTCATCCCTCACGTTTGGATGACTGCACCACATCCTACGAACCAACCGACCGACTCTGTTATTTGGTGCAGATCATCCAATGATCAGCAGAAAGAGTGAGTGAGTGAGTGAGTGGGCACTTGCCTAAATCTCGTTCCGATTCTCATCATCATCATGCACCCGAGCCGACCTTCACCCTTGCCTTGTCTTTCCCTGCCCTCCCTGGAAATGTTGGGGAGGCTGTGCTGTGGCCAAGAGGAAAGTTGATGTAAAGTTTGGGACTCATCTCAGTTCCACTACCTCTTTCCGGCTCGTCTCTGTTTCTCCTCTTGATTTCTCTCTCTCTCTCTGTCTCTCCAGCCACGGAATAAACGGTTCCTGGGTGTAACAGGTTGGGTGTGCGGCACTGCACTGGAACCCTTATGTCGCTCAGCTCAGCGGGTGAGCCCCTGCATCCTCCTGGTACAATTGGATTACAACATGTGATTGCTCTTCAGCTCTTTTCAACACTCTCCTCAAACAGTCGCCACGCCACAACCCCCAAATGCTCAACTGGAGAAAAAGAAGGAACCAAGATTTATTCTCGAGTGCACAGGACAGGATCCCTTTCCAAAAAATGATCTTATTTCTTGAGACCTTCCTTTCTACTTCAATACAACGAAGAGCAAGGAAGAAATTTTTAATTTTATTAAAAAACTTATGACTTCGAAGATAGGATAACGAACTAAGGCATTGGATTAAATAATGCATTTATTTGAAATGAGGCAATCTGTGTTGGACACCAAAAATTGGGCAAAGTAACTCAGGGAGCAGGATAGTTCAATAAAAATTGCCCATTCTACCCACTGCACCCCATCAACCAACCCATCCCGGGTCTTGAGGTCACCCCGGTCGCGGTCCCTGTTTTGGAACTGGGAATAAAAGAAAGGATCTCAAGGGGTGTGTGACCGACACAGTTTTATTTAGCAATCTATTCAGCCGGGAGACCTGTAATGATTTTCTTGCTCCAACTACATTTAACCACGCCACAGTTGCAAGCAAAGGCCCCCCTCGGATTCGCTTCATAACAAACATTCAGCAGGATGCCGTGATAAATCTTGGTGATGTTGTGGCTGTGGACTGCTTTCCTCTCTTTCTTCCTCTTTTCTTGTGTGCAGTCAGATCCCAACTAAAGCCGGGATGGATGGATTTCTGGGCAGTGTATCCCTCAGTTCATCGGGATCGGGTTGAAGGAAGGACAAAGGAACTCATCGTTGGAAAACACCAACCAAGAGGACAAGCTCATTAACTTGCCGCTTTGGCTGTGTGCACATCCTTCCTTGGTTTCCTCTCCCCTGAGAGAGAGAGATGGGTAATGAATGATTGAACCATTTGGTTGGTAGGTGCAGAAGATCAGTCCGTGGGTATCAAAGGTGCTGGAGAACAAATGTGGGGAGGGTGGGTGGATGAGATGACTGGACCGCAGCTTCATTAACATCATCCGTAAATCATAAAAAGATTCGGTGAGAGAGGTGAAGAGAAGAAGAAAAAGACGCTGCTCAACCCATCCAACTCAAAGTCATTATTATTTTAGTTTTAGCAAACTTTATTTTTTTTAACAAATTAAAAACACCATTGTCATGTCATATTCTGTTTGAAATGAAGTGGGTCTAGGTGAGGAGGAGAGGCTTCGAGTGAGTGAGCTGGGGAGTGAGTGAGTGAGACTGATATTCTCGGAATCTCAGAAGAGCAGCTCAAGGAAGGAGCATCATTTCCGAATTGGCAAAAGAATGCCAGAGGGAAGGGAGAAGAGATAATGAAAAGAGGACCTTTGAACCGTGTGGTCTTTATTTTTAAGCGTGTGCCCGCACCTGCATAGTCTATCGTTAAGATTTTTAACGATGTTCTTCCCATAAATTCGCACTGAGGGCTGAGAAAAATATTTGTGAGCCAGTCAGTCACACAGGCTGAGCAGTCCGCAGAGCAGTGTTGGGTTGGGTTGGATATCATGGAAATGCAGAGGGTCAGTGGTTTTGTGGTGGGATTTTTCACATTTTACAGCTTGCGAGCAGCCGACACTTTTTCTTTCCTGACAATCCATAAATATGGGACTGAAGGGCCCAGGAAGGAGAGTAAATACAAATTGGTGTACATGGCAGAAGCACATTAGCCGCAGAGAGAAGGTTGCATCCTAATAAATGAACATTTATGAGCTGCACTTACATCATTCTCATTTATCTCCTTGCTCAACATTTCACCCAGAGTCTCCCTAAAAAATTAACGTCCATTCCAGCCACTTACTCACTTTCCTTCCTTTCTTGGGTCCTTGTAAATGTAATTCCACTTGCCCATTACCATTACAGACAACCTGAGTGAGCCGGAGCAGAGCTGACCCGATTTCCTGACAATCGTTTCAGTCATTAGCGGAACAATGCTTGCTCCCTTCCATCCCACAATAACATCATTTTTCTCTCGTGTCCTCCTCAACATTCCCAAAATTCTCGTATTTTTGGAAATTGAAACTCCAATTTCCTGGTGCATCCTTGGCTTTTCCTTATTTTATTTTACCTATGTTTGGCAAAGGTGATGCAGTTGAGTGAGTTATGCTGGGATGATCTGTATGTAGTTAGTTTTAAACTTAAAATTATTCTTGTCCAGCAACCAACAAAACAAGAGTTTTGAGTTTTGTTCTTTTCCATCGTTTAACTCGCTCACTTTTACTCTTTTTTTCTTATGTAGGATATATTGATGTAAAGCCAGCCGAGTTGGTTGGGTCACTTCTTTGTGAACTTCTCTTCTGAGAAGAAGGATGATCTTCCTCCGTCCATTTACCTGCACATGCACGTACGGTACGGTATGCTCTGATGCTGATGCTCTTTTTACATCCACCGTCCATCCGTCTGTCCATTTGCTCGACCTTCGTTGAACTATTTTCGACCCCCTGTTGATTCCATATCAATTTTTACTCGAATTTTATGTCCGAATTTTTTAAACCTTTCAAAGTCTTATTTATAGGTATGGATGGGATTGGAATGGTTCGTTGGTTGGTTGGTTGGTTGGTTGGGAACTTGGTGCTCAAGAAAGAGACAAAAAAGGGCTATAAATATGAGTGTATGCTGATGGGATGGGATGGGATTCACAAGGAATGACATGAGGGGATGGTCCCAGATATTTCCATCTTCTTCATCTCTCCCTGCTCCCTCTGCCCCTGCTGCTGTCTTGCTTTCATAAATTTATTTGACCCTACCTGCCTACCCAACCTGCCTGCCTTCCTTTTCCTTTTGAGCCAGGCAGGGAACTTGGCCGAGGTATCGTAACAACCCAGAGCCAGAGTATCATATCAGAAACAACTGCATCTTTCCTCACTCAACGCCAATCTCCAATGCCTCTTTTCTTACCAAAATTAAACAACAGAAAAAGAAGAATGTCGGCTCGGCATCAGGAGCACCAAAACGGAATCCATGCCGGTGCTGACGAAATATGAAGCAATCAAATTTTGTTGAAAACTGGTTAAAAATGCTGTGATATCCGTGGGATTTCAAAGAAACCTGGTCGGTGAGTGCTGTTCGGCATGGTGGCTCGTCTCGGCTTGACTTCCAAAGCGTCGGCCTTTCTTCAGGTTGTTCAATATTTGTTCAGTGACACATTACAGGGAGCTTTCTCGCCAAATGTGGATGGTTTCAACTCAAACATTGTTTCCTCTCCTTTATCGCTAGTATGGCTGCAGTTTCACCTGAATACATTTTTAAAGTGTTGGGCTTCCTTATCAAAAAATAAATTGCATTCATATGATTTGGTTAGTTTTTAAAATAGAGGAGGTGGAATGACAAGTTCAAATTGGCATCAAAGCTAGTGTTTCGTTTCTTTTGATTAGAAAGCAATTAAATTTCTTTTGCATACAAAATGACTACGAATGGCTCTAGAAATGGCTTGTAGCTGAGCACTGAAAAAATTAAATGATGTTTTTTTTTGCGTTTTATGAAGCATTTTAATTCATACTAAAATATTCCGACCTGGAGAAAGCACCGCCGTTCTTCCTGTGCCGTGCCGTTCACATAAATTCTTAAGTTAAATATGTAAGGCTATCGACTTTTTCTACTTTCACCCACGAGCTGAAACGGGAGAGCGGAGTGTGACCGACAAGCACACACGCTAAATTTTGCACAAAATCTAACCACCTTCTGAAATTGATTGTACGTCCTCAGATAGCGGACTCTGCACCCGACGAATGGCACACACACCAGAACCCGAAGCCGGGTCAACCTTTTCTAAATATTTGATGGGAAAACGTGTGGCGGTGATCTGATCCTTTGTATTGTTTCAAGGAAGCAAGGGCGGACGGATGGATGGGACCCATCCAGCTCTGTCACTGCTCTCGGAGAAAGCAAGCACTTGAAGGGAGTTGGGAGGAGTGGTTGGATAATCTGATGGATGAATAAGTGGTATGATGAGCAAATACGAGTAAGTGTGGCTGGGTTAGAGCTGGTACGGTCGCGTTGGTGGTGGTGGGAAGGAAGGAAGGAAGGTGGATTGAATGAAGGGTTGCAGTGCGGAGGGGAATAATTCAAAAGTTTGGAAGCACGTTCATTGACAGTGTCAGGAGCTCTGTTTACACAAAACTTGAGGTCTTCCTATAGTCTCAACTTGGTCGCGTTGAGTCCCTCCCTACCCAAGCTGCTTAAATTATTTTCAATGTTTTCCCCGATTCCTCTTTTATTCCTCCAAAGAGAAGGAAAAGTAAGGAAAGTTTACTTTCCTTCTCAACCAGTGCCTCACCCCAGAGTCGTGTGCCAGTCAACACCGCTATAAATTTTACATGAGAATTGTCCAAGCATTTTTAAATCCACTGTGCAGTACTTCCACCAGATGCATGTCCCACCCAACCTAGGCAGACAGGCAGGCATTTCGACAATCAGTCAACCATCTAAATTTTCTCTGATGCACATCTCCAATTCCTCGGTGGTGGTGGTGGTGGTGTGTCTGAATGAGTGTGCGAGGCAGATTGGGAGAAAGAAATGAGAGAAACAGGGAGAGTTTGTGGGTATTAAAGTCTGTCTCCTTCCTTCCGTGTGCATGTGTATTTTCACCGATTTCATTCCATTCCATTCCTGGCTGGCTGCAGAGTTTTCTGAATGTTTTTGACATTTCCGAGGCGTCACCTACTCGCATCACTGCGCTGCCCCAGCACAGCACCACTTGATCAACTTCACTTCCCTCTGGGGGGCCCAAATTTTAAATCTTGTTGGAAATTTCACCCAATTTTTTTTAAAAAAAAAACGTATCACGTATATAAATGATTTCTACAATTTCATTACAATTTTTTTCCTTTCCGCTCTCCCACTCTGGTTTTATGAATAAAAGAGAACAACACTCAGGACCGTGTCGTGCTAACATTTGTATGGTTGCAGGTATGATGGATTTGTGGATGTGGAGTACCTCTCCCGCAGTATGTACCCTTAAAAAAAGCATGGAGTGTACTATTGAGCGCGTCTGCCTGCCCTCAACTCGTATTCCTTTGTTTTAATTGAAGTTAAAGTGGATTGCAATAAAAGTGGGCTTGAGAACATAAAACAGCGAGAATTTAAGTTGTACTTAGGCCCAGCCCCCTACGGAGATAATGAATGGCTCAAAGTTGTTCTTTTTCATTTCAATTCTCATCTCAAAATGTCAAGCCAACAAGAAAATGATTGGAAAAAATTCAAGACCTGGAATGTTTCTCCCGTTTCTCTCCACATCATCATCTCATCTCACGTTCAGGATTAGTCGACAAGCTCAAGTGCATACACACATGCATGCATCCCATCAAGAAAATCTAGCTCACTTTATGTTCAACATAATTACTAACTTGAGGCAGGCAGGCAGGTCATTTCAAATAACTGCCAACCACCTTGTCACTCTCTCTCCTCTTCCTCTCTTCCTCCTTCTCTCCATACCTTGTCAGCGAGATCGTTTTGTTGTTCTCGGAAAACAAGAACCACTCCAACCAACCAACTTTGTCTGCTAGAAGGGCATAAAACCAGTATACGACTCTGAGTCTGCAACACCTAAATCATTTTGCAAAAAAAGTATTGAAGGTTACCACCGAAATTTTATGGCTTGGATTTAAAGAGAAGTTAGAAACAACATTAAATAGTGTTAGCGTGTTAGGTTAAATTGATGAGAATTGTCTTTGTCATTGTATTTCCTGTCAAAGAGTTGTTGATGAAATGCAGTCGAATTTTAGAATGAATTTCAACAACTCCAAAATTGCAAAAATATCCGTGTGCATTTCAAAAGTTATTGTTGATGGGGTAAACTTGCAGATTGTAGAAGAAGGTGAATGTTTCACTTTTAACGAAACACAACTGTGTCAGTCAGTCAGTCCGCTCAAGTCTGAGGTAAATCCAGATCGTGGGCCGGGATTGTACAAAGGGCTGGTGTGAGGGACCTCCTGTCGTTGGACAACTGTCCCAAAACCAAAAGTCTCACCAGGGTGCCCTCGACCCCAACCAAAGTCTGACCCTTCACTTCTCAGAAAAATCCATCTCACAATAAGTTGAGAATACTACGCACCACTCACTCACTCACTTATCCTTTTCCAACACACAAGCCCAAAGGTGAAGGAGGAAACAAGCACAAATATAAAATAAAATAAAATAAAATAAATACATTGCAATGAAAACCATCGAAATCGCATCATCATGAAGGTTTATGTACATACAAACCAAAGTCAGGCATGGCTAGAAAAAAATATCCAAGTTGGACTACATCCTCGCTTCCCTCTCTCTCATTTCCATTTGTTTCATCATCCTGGTGTTGAGTTAGAATTGATTTCAAATCCATAGGAAACTCGATCACAACTCATTTTGCAATCCTCTCTCCTCTTGCCTCAACCGATATCCAACCTCTGTCATCCTATGTACCTACCACCCAATTTGGTCGAGGAACACTCCGAGTTGAGGAAAATGGCACAAATAAATATGATGAAAACTTCAAATTTTAAATTATAATTTCCAAACAGATTTTGTAGAATCCTCCGAATATTTGTTCTTGTTTTAAAAAAAGATCAGGGTTGGAAATTTCCAATCTCATAAATACATACACGAGGGATGCTTCAGTTTCAAAAATTGAGATCGGGAAAACCAGGAACCAGCCTGTGGTTGACTTAACGATGGTGATCAAAAGCTCAGGATGGAAATCCAATCTCCCCCCACCAACCCACCAGGTTTTCAGTTAAATCGGTCCAAAAACACTGGGAACGGGAGGAGAAGCAACTTTCTTTTCTCTCTCTCAAGTGGTTGCACGGTAAACGTAAACGTAAACTCGGGGACCTGTACTTTCCTCTATTTTTAGGTTAAAGTTGAGCTGGTTGGATTGATTCGTGTAGTCCGGCAAGTTTGGAGATTGGTTTGGCATTAAAAGATGTGGAAAAATATATTTTGGATCACGGGAGAGTGGAAGGAAAGGGATCGAGCCTGATCAACTCCCTTGCTCGCAATCTGTTGATCCCATGAGATGAGTTGCATTTTATTGGATCAAAGACTCCACCGGGGAGGAATGAAGGGAAAAGAGATTCTCCAATTTTTATCTCCACTTTTATTCCCCGGTGCAACATTTATTTATTATAAATAACCACATTGTGCTCTCCTTTATGGGTAATGCTTGCATGTGGAGACCTCTAAAATTAAATGATGTTCAATTTACCGTACTCCAGTGTGGGATGTAGGATGCACTCCGTAGTTGCCAACATGACATGAGTTCAACCACAATGGATGGTTTCTCTGCTGATATTTAGTAATGCGATTTATGTATTTGGATACTCTGCAGTGTGGAAGGAATGAACGAATTACTAATCCATGTTTTTTGTCAATTGGTTAAATAAAAACAATAATATTCCGTAAATAAATAGTTTAAGTCTCGACCTTGAATGATTTACCCTGATAAATGAAAATAAAAACTAGAAATCCAAACCTTAGTTTTTGT
>JAQIWC010000284.1:0-10893 GCA_034694605.1 Folsomia penicula | reverse complement strand
CCTGAACCCCCAGGGCTGGCTCGGGTTGCTACGGCTCAATTTCAGTGTGGTCATGGCGACTGGAAAAATTAAAAAAATTATAATTTCCAAAGTAACGTCAAAAAAAACAAAACCAAAACCGGGACCCCACCTTTTCCCTCAAACTCAAAAGTTCACACCGTCAAGGAAACCAGACTTCAGTCAGAAGAAGGAAGAATGCAGGAAGCGAAAATTTTGCACTCTCCGATTTTTTTGAGCGCAGAGGACGTCGCCCGTGATTCTCGAGGAGCAGATTCTATTTTTAGTTTTTTGCATCTTTCAGGTTTGGCAGGTTGGCATGGTTTTGGGTTTTAACGTGGGTTGACAATGTCAGGGAGAGTTTGGATAAGCGGAAATGGTGGAAAAAAAATCATAAAAACTTTTTTTTTTATTTGCATGGAAACATCTTTTTCAGGAGCGTTCTTATGGCTGAAACCGTGGAAAGCAACAGCTTTCTCTTTTTTGGTGGAGGATTTTTGGATGTTTTTTTGCACATGTGCGGATTATTTCTTGGAAATGTGTGTTTGTCATGGGAATGATTTTATTATGCAATTTTGATTTTTAGAACAATGTCATAATGAATTATGTTTCCATGCCTATATTTTAATATTATCCATAGCAATATAACAATTAAGCATAATTATCTTATCTCACAAGATAATACCCTCATCCATCCATCAATTACTCTTCCAGAAAAGAAAGCATGTCGCTATAGGAATATTTATTCCTCGATGCACCAACACCTGCGCAGAGCCAGCTCCCAACCCAACCCGTTCTTTCCTTTCCTCCTTGCTCTTTCCTTTTAATACCACACCAAAAACCCAACCCAACACGATACTGCACCATCCACCACACCACCACCCTCAACTTTCTCCACTCTCCACTCCTCTGCGGAGACAAAATCCACAAAAACTAAAATATAATTTCCACAGAAACATTATAAAATAAAATATAAGAATGAAATAAAAAACAAAAGACCAACTCCCCGCAGCCCGAGCCATAATCTTCGTAGGTTAGCAACCATGGCGATGAATGCCACCACCCGTTTCTCGGACAATTATGAACTCAAGGAAGAGCTCGGGAAGTGAGTTTTTTTTTAAAAATTACTTTTTTTTTGGTTTCCATGGAAAATAAAATTCATAAAAATTTTGTTCCCAGGGGCGCCTTCTCCATCGTCCGCCGCTGCGTCCAAAAGTCCACGGGCCTCGAGTTTGCGGCCAAGATCATCAACACGAAAAAGCTGTCCGCGAGGGACTTCCAGAAACTCGAAAGGGAAGCGAGGATTTGTCGCAAGCTCCAGCACCCCAACATTGGTGAGGATTTTTGGGTGGTTATGGTGATTAATCGTTAATTGATGTAGATTTCAAATCCCTAGTCCGGCTCCATGACTCGATCCAGGAAGAAAACTTCCATTATCTCGTTTTTGACCTGTGAGTTGATGTGGCAACATTTTTTATTTTTTAAATTCCATGACAACATAAAAAAAAACAAAAATAAATTCCATGACAACAAAAAATTCTTTTTCCATAACAACAGCGTCACGGGCGGCGAACTTTTTGAAGACATCGTGGCCCGTGAGTTTTACTCCGAGGCGGACGCCTCCCACTGCATCCAGCAGATCCTGGAGTCTGTGAATCATTGCCACACGAACGGAGTGGTCCACCGGGACTTGAAACCGGAGAACTTGCTCCTCGCGTCCAAAGCGAAGGGTGAGTTTTGCAATTTATTTTTTCGGTCGCCATTGGTAACTAATTATTTTTTTTTAATTCAACAGGCGCCGCCGTCAAACTCGCCGATTTTGGATTAGCCATCGAAGTTCAGGGGGAGCAGCAGGCGTGGTTTGGTGAGGAATTTTTTTTATTAATTATTGTTGCCTAGTGATGTTTTTTTTTATAATTCGGAAATGTTTGTTTTTTTTGGCAACGTTGCCTAGTAATAAAAAAGACTTATTTTATAATCTGAAAATGTTTGTCTGTCTGTTTCCCCAGGATTCGCCGGCACGCCCGGCTATCTCTCGCCGGAAGTCCTCAAGAAAGAGCCGTACGGGAAGCCGGTGGACATTTGGGCCTGCGGCGTGATCCTCTACATCCTCCTCGTGGGCTACCCCCCTTTCTGGGATGAGGACCAACACCGGCTCTACGCTCAGATCAAGTCGGGTGCTTATGATGTGAGTTGCTATGGAAAATTATACTAGTTTTCCATGGAAACAATTAAAATAAATCCATGGAAACAAATTAAAACAGTACCCCTCCCCGGAGTGGGACACGGTCACGGCGGAAGCCAAAAACCTCATCAACCTCATGCTGACCGTGAATCCAAACAAGAGGATCACGGCGTCCGATGCGTTGAAGCATCCTTGGATTTGCGTGAGTTTTATTAAAATATTCACCATGCCAACATTTAAAACAAATAAAAAAACTATAGCAACGCGAACGCGTCGCCTCCATGATGCATCGCCAAGAAACGGTCGACTGTCTCAAAAAATTCAACGCTCGGCGGAAGCTGAAGGGCGCCATCCTCACGACGATGCTCGCCACGAGGAATTTCTCATGTAACACAAAAATATTGAAAACAAATTGTTTCCACGGCAAAAATTTGTTAAATTTTAGTTTTTTCAGCCCGCAGTATAGTCAAAAAGGAGGGTGGGGCGGGCTCGGCGGGGCCGAGTTTGGTGGGGAGCGGCAGTGGGAGTCAGGTTAAGGAATCAACGGATTCGAGTACGACGCTGGAGGATGAGGATGTGAAGGGTGAGTTTATTTGTTTTTTTTTGATTTTTAGTGACCATAGCAACCAAATTAAGTTTTTTTTGTTTTAAAAACTCTCTCGTTTCCATGGCTTGTTTTTTTATTTATAAATAAAAATGCTTTGGAATGCTTTTGGAATTAATGCTTTTCTTAAAAATTAAAAAATAAAAAAAAGAGTGTGAAGCGTCCCCAAGGAAACATAAAAATGCCGTAACGACGGGCTTTGCGGACCGGACCGTGACCGTGGTTTGTAGGGATGTGGAACGGGCTAACGCTGAGTTTTTGTGTTGTGAAGGTACTAATTTTTTGGATTTGTTTCTTTAGAAACGTGTTTTAAAAGTGTTTTTTTATTTTAAATAGATAAACGAAGTGCAGCAGTTTCCACGACAAATCCAAATTGTTCAGGTTGGTTTTTTATTTATTTTTAAATTTTTACAAGTTGCTATGGCTTCTTTTTTCTTAAAAATAAAAATCTGAATGGCTGGCTGTTGTTTGTTTGTTCATTTATGATTTTAAAAGAGAGAGAGTGACGTAACTTTTAGAAAGATATCGAATTTTTTGGTTGCTATGTGTTCCATGTGTGAGGTCGTTGTGTTCAAAAATTTCCGTGGAAACGAAAACCATATTTTATTCAAAATAGCAAAAAAAGCAGAGATAATCAAACTCACGGAAAATATTATCGAGTCCATCAACTCGGGGGACCTGGAGCAGTACACGTAAGGATTTGGGATTTTTTGTGGTTTTTGTAAAAAATGCTGAAAATAATAATGAAAAAATTTATAAATATCCAAGGAAACTCGCGGACCCTCAAATGACGGCTTTTGAGGTTTGTAAATAAAAAACAAACTTTCAAAAAATAATCACCTAAGAAACAAATTTTAAACAAACAGCCGGAGTCCGTGGGGAACCTCGTGGCGGGCCTGGAATTCCACAAATTTTATTTCGGGAACGATGGGAACGGTAAATTTTCCAACAACACGACGATCCTCAACCCGCACGTCCACCTCCTCGGCGAGGACGCCGCCGTCATTGCGTTCATCCGGCTGACGCAGTACTTGGACAAGTAAAAATTTAAATTTTTATTTATTTTCCATGGAAACATAAAAAACTTTCCATGGAAACATAAAAATTATTAAATATTTTCCATGGAAACATAAAAATAGATCCCAAAGCAACCAAGCCACCACGTCCCAAGTGGAGGAGACCCGCGTCTGGCACCGCAAGGACGGGAAGTGGCAGATGGTCCACGTCCACCGCTCCGCGTCCTCCACCCCAAAGTTTCCTGGGATGAGTCTCCTGAGTGCGGGCGGCGGCTCGGGCTCGCTGAACTAGTTTTTTTTATTTAAATTCTTAATTCTAATTAATTATTAAACCGTTTAAAAACCAAAGTTGATATTAATTTGTGATTTTTTGACGAGAAAACTAAAAAAACGAGAAAAAAATGATGTTTTGATTCCCCAAAAATTTTCTTCATCGAGCTTTTTTCTTAAAATTTTGAAAGGTTTGAGAATTTTTCAAAAAGATTTTCTTGAAAATTTCCAAAAATTTTCAAAAATTTCCAAAACTTTTCCTAAAATCACCAATGACAACCAAAAAAAACAAAATTTTTTTCATACGTTTCAAACGTTTTTATTATAAAAATTGATCTGCCTTTCTCTCTCTCTATCTAAAAAAAATATAAACAAAAACAAAAACAATTTCCATGGAAAAAGTCAAAAAAGTTTTTCTCTGTGTGATTTTAAATATATTAAGATTGGATAAAATGGATAAAAAAGGTGGCTAAGGTAACCAATGTCGTTTACATTTTAAATGTTTGTGCTGGTGGATTTGAGAGGAGGAAATGGGGGGTGTGGTTTGGAATCGAAGGATGGAATGGAGGTGTGGGTGTGGTTTTCCTATGGAAACCAAAAATCTTGGTGCGTTCGTGGATGGATGTTTAACTTTAATTAAGGTTTAATTACTATGGAAAATAAAAATGTTTCTCTTCTCTTCGTCGTCTTGATGCAAATTTAAGGGATGGCGTTTTGTTGTCATGGTTTATTTATTTATTTGTCATGGTGATTATTTATGATTACTTCCATGACAATGACAATGACACTGACAACAAATAAAAATAGCATTAATTTTCATTCATTTTCACTTTCATCTCTAAGCCAACAATTGCAATTCAATGCAATTCAAAAAATGGCCCAAATCCCCACCGCAACGCAACCACAAACAACCGCATCACCTCAACAACCAAATAATAAAAGCTGGCGTTCCCCTAGTTACTTACCTTGTCAGATTTACCATTTCTAGGCCAAAAGGTAATTTGGCCGTAGCAACGTTTTCGTTAGCCAACCAAAAACCCGTCGGGCAAGTGAACTAGATTTTGAAAAATCTCGGCGAAATGCAGGCGTTTCAAAAAAACTGGTTTCCTTGCCTACAAAGCCCCGTTACCTCAGACTCAGTCAAGGAAAGGAAATGAAGCCATGAATTTGGGGGATTCATCCGACAGTTTCCATAGGATTTAGTGAAATAAAAATAATTTGTTTAAAAAATCATAAAGTGTTGTTGCCATGACTTGAGTATTATTAAATTAAATAAAAAAAAACAATAACCATGGCAACCAAAATTTTGTTGTTATCGTTGCTAACAGCCCATATTCAAGCCATTCAAAACGAAGCATCTTCCAACCAACAAATCCACCCCTCGCAACCAATCTACTCTTCAAATTTCCATAACAACTCGGGATTCACACCTTCGGTTTTCAATGGCGTTGATATGTTGAAGGCGAATGAGGGGTATGAGGCGCATTTTGTGGATGGGCAGGAAGTTTTGAGTAACAATGGAAACAATAATGTGGGCGTGGTTACGACGAAAAGGAAGAAGATTAAGAAGGTGAGGGTTCCGAATGGGAATTCTCAGAGTTTTAATTCGAGTAACGGTGGAAACAATGATTGGCTGCAGCAGCAACAACAGTTTCCTCAGCAACAGTTTTTGCAAGCACAACCACACCCCATTTCGCCGTTGAAAAAATTGGCGGGATTGTTTCGGAGGAGGGTTGTTGGACAGCAGCAGGGGCAGTGGGGGCAGCAAATGCAAGGTCAGCAGGGTCAACAAGTCAGTGGAAGTGCGAGCATAGGGAATTATGTTCCTGCTTTGAATGGAGGGTATGGACCACCACCACCGTTTTTTGGTAGTCCAGCAGGGAGGAGGCCTTTGCCTTTGCCACAATCACAAGGGCAGTGGCAACAAGGACAGCAACAGCAACAATGGCATGGAAACAATGGAAATGTTCCGAATAATGGACAGAATAACCAAAATCCGAACAATCACCCACAATTCCCACAGCAACATCCTCATCCACACCCCCAATACCAAAGAATTCCAATCCCAATCCCGATTCCACAGCAACAACAAAATCAAAATCAATCTCCATACCAACAAAATAATCATCCCCAGCAACAACAAAATAATAACCAACAACCATATCAACAACAACAACACAATCAAAATCCGCAACCATACCAACAAAATAATAATCAACAAAACAACCAATTTCCATACCAACAAAACCCCCACTTTTTAACAAAACTCAAAAAATCCTACGTCTCAACCTTCCACAACTTATTCGGCCATAACAACAACAATCGGCGTCTCCCCCAGCAACCATATTTCCAAAACCCGTCATTCTTCCATAACAACACAAACATCCAGCAAAATCAAAACCAACAAATCACATCCGAATCCACGGCACGACGCCGGAAAATAAAACTACGGAAACCAAACGCCGAGTTGATTGGGCGGCCGAGGATGGATGTCGAAGGTCAAGGAGGAGAACAACAAGAAGGTCACGAAGAACAAGAAAAAGAAGCCATAGAAACCCCGGAAACAGTAAACAATCGAAAAAAACGCTCAAACTCTGGCTACCGAATGCCCGGTCTCTATGGAATGGAGGGGGGAGCGGCTTTCTATGGGGATAAGGTTTTTTGAATTATTTTATTTTTTTCCATGGAAACTAAAAATTATAAAATTTTTTGTTTTTGTTCCCATAGGACCCAACAACGGGTGATTTAACTTTTAACACGTCATCCCCAGTAAAGATGATCACGTCCTACTCCTCCGCAAAGTCGGTGGGGGTTTATACTTCGAAACTACAAAGGAATTCGTCCTACACTTCGAATAAGCTCAAAAATAAAAGGCCCACTTTCTATAAATTCAATAAAGTTACCATGGCTCCTCCTAAACTGCCGAGTTTTTATTCAACGAAGAAGTCGGTTGATGTGGAAACTACGACAGAAGCTGTTGCTACGACGGAGGAGGTTCCGAAGGTGGGGTTTTTTGTTGTTATGGAAATTGTTTTTTTTGGTTTCTATGGAAATTATTTTATTTTTAATAATATTTTCCCGTTTCCAAGGTCTACTTTGTTCCGAGCCGGGGGATTGTTGAGGTATCTACGACGACAACAACGCAACCAAAAATAGAAACCAAAACGGAAATAAGTTCGAGCATGAGTCAGAGCGTGAGTTCTAGTTCAAGTTCGAGTTTCAGCTCGAGCTCGAGCCGTGAAAAAGGGAAGAAACCGATCTTTACCAAAAACTCGAGCTCGAGTTCGAGTCGGGAGAGTGGGGAGAAAGTGGGGGTTGTCAAGACGAGGAGACCGATCATTTTTAGGACGACTGCGCCAACAACTGTTTCTACGACGATTACTACGCCCGTTACTACAACGACAACTGTTGCTACAACAACAACAGAAAGTACAACGACAGAAACAACCACGCCCATGACAACAACTTTAGCGTCGACAACGTCAAGCTATGATCCTTACTTGCCGTGAGTTTATAATTTTTATTTTATTTTTATTTTCATGGAAACAATGCATTATTTTTTAAATCCATAGATACGAACTCCTCCACGCCATGCGAGAAGAAAAAGAAAAAGAATCAAATTCCATGGAAACTAAGAAATCCTCAATAAATGTGTTGATTGATCGAGTGGAGGAGGAGGGAACTACGGTAGCTGAACAAACAACAACCTTAGCAACTACGACGACAACCACACCCATGCCAACAACAACAACTTTAAAACCAACAACCACTCCAATTTCCATAACAACACCCCCACCAAATCCAACAAATTCAAATCCCTCCTCAGAAGAAGACCTGTCCGACTATTACTACGACAACGGAGGGTATTTTTACAACCAATACCTCCATCCGAGCCTGCCCGTGCCGCCGGGGAGGCAACCAATTTTGCAACCACAGCAACAAAATCAAAATCAAAACCAAAACCATAGCGACTCCCTCGCCGTGGAAACAATAAATCAAAAAAATAACGCCACATCTCCGCGCCCACTCTCAAACTTTTACCGGCCGATGGTCCCGCCGGGGCCGATGCCGCCGCATTTTTTGAGGCCACGACCAGTGCCGCCGTTTTTTGGTGGTGGGAGACCGCCTTTAAACGAAATTTTCGTGAGGAGGCCGAATATTCCAAATATTCCGGTGGTGAGTTATACTCCGTCGAGTAGTCAGGGTAGTGGTGGCAACAACGGAAACGTGGAAGGATGGGTGGGTGAGGTGGATGTTTGGTCAACGACAACGACAAAAGCACCAACTACGGTTATAGTGACCACACCCCCTAGTACCATAACAACGACAACGACAAGCACAACAACCACACCCACAACAACAACCAAAACCACACCCCCTTCTACAACCATAACAACAACGAGTATCAGAACCACATCCCCTGTTTCTACAACAACCACACCCACAACAACAACAACAACAACAACTTCTTCCCCTCACGACTACATCTACGAGTACATCGAGGAACCAATCACGGACCAGCCAAGGCCAATAAATCCAACAACCAATCAAAATCCGCAAATTTCACAAAATGTAGCCGACTTCCTCGCTTCGAATGAAATCACTGAACAAATTCAAAACAAATCATCACCAATGGCGACGGAAGAAATTAAATTCACAAACAATTTCAAAACCCCACCCCCTGTCTACCAAATCCAACCAAATCTCATAAACCCACCAATTCTGAATCAACAAAATAATTTCAATAACCATGGGCAACAAAATGTTTTTAATAATCTTGGGCAAAGAAACCAATTTCCACAGCAACAACAGCGACCAACAACAACAACCACAGCACAACCAGAATACGAATATGAGTACGTGGATGAAATCGTGAATGCAACAAAAGAAATATTGCCGAATGTTAATCCAATAATAAAATCCAAGGAAACGGAAATAAACACAAACATAAACGCTGAGAAAGACTCCCCACAAACGGTGATGATGCCGCCGGGTCCTTTTATAAGGGGACCACCACCGCCATTACTACAGCAACAAGGACCCCCACTGCAGTACGGACCACCACCGCAAAACCCACTCACCTTCTTATCTAATCTTTTTAACATCCAAAAGAAACCACAAAATCAAAACCATAACAACAACCAAATGTCCATGTCCCAACAAATCCAGAAATTTATCCGTCCCCATCATTTCCATGGAAATAACAACAACAACAATAATTTCCATGGAATTGCTCGGAATGGGAGCGTGGAGGAGTGGGGTGAGGCTCCTATTGTTAAGATTACCACGCCCCCTACTATAACTATGGCCACACCCCCTATAACAACCAAAACCACACCCCCTATTTCCACAACAACAACAATTCCTCCACAAACAAACCAAGAAGATTCGGAGGAAGTCATCTACGTCACCCAGGACGAGTTAGATCGGCTCAAAGCGAGCGGGAAGCTGGACGGGGAGTATGAGGTGGAGGGGGAGGTTGTTGCTACAGCTGCCAAAGGGGGTGCGGTTTCTGTTCCAAAAGTTTCCATGGTCCCACAAAAAGGCTCCTCCGAAGAGTACGAATACTACGACGAGGAAGAAAACAACGCTACAATTTCCACAACAACAACAACTTTAAAACCCATGACAATTAAAACAACAACTTCCATCCCACAAATGACGCCATTCACCTACAAAGACTTGACTCTGAATCAACAAAACATCGTGACAAATACAATCCGCCCCGGTTTCTACGACAATAACAATAATAATTTTAATAATTATGTTTCTCCATCTGTATTTCCACAGCAACAGTTTTCCACCGTAGCGACGCATTTCCAGGGGGGACAAAAGGTTCCACAGCAACCAGTAAATTATCAACAATCGCCACAGCAACAACAAAATCAAAATCAGCAAATCCACTATGATTTCCGTCCCATTATTTCGCCACAACCACCCTCGTCTAATTATCTGCAGCAGAGGAGCAGTGGTGGGGGTGTGGTCGTTGACTATGAGGACTTGGTAACGGCTGGGCCTGACAACAAACCATTCATTAAAAATGTGGTTGTTAAGGGAAGTTTCAATAGTGGGTAGATTTATTTTTATTTTTATTTATTTATTGTTTCTAGGGATTTTTATTTATTTTTAAAATAAAATGGATTTTATGAAAATGTTTACAATTTTTCCGTTTCCATGACAACCAAAAAAAAACAAATATAAATTCCACAGCAACGTAAAACTTCATCTTCTTCATCCACAAAATTGCGTAGCTAAGAGAACCAAACCAAACCCAGGTTTAGCGTCCATTGACCTCCTAAATCTCATCCCAAAAACCCGTTTTCACCACCAAAAAACTCGTTTCCAGCACAACTCTTCCAAACCAAACTTTCAATTTCACCCCAGTCTACGGCCACCAGCTCCCAGGGCAACATCCTCTCCAATCTTTTTAAAATAAACAAAAAGTTGCCAAGGAAATAAAACTCAAAAAATATGAAGCTCCTCCTCCTCTTCGCCGTTGTTGCGGTAACGACGGCCCTCCCCCAATCCTGGCCGTACCGGGAGTCCGGGGGCGAGTACTACGGTCTCCAACGGGGGAACCACTTCCGGGCCGGGAACTTTGGGAGCGGGAGTGGGGAGGATGATGAAGTTGAAGTGACTGGACGACAGGATTTGAAGGTGGGCGGAAATGGTGCTGTTGGCGCGGCGGCGACGGGAGTTGTTGGTGAGTTTTGATGAAGGGAGGGTTTCTGCGCATGCGCGGAGATTTCGCGTGCGAATTTTGGCACGCGAATTTTGGCACGCGAATTTTGGCACGCGAAAAAAAATTTATTAAAATAATT
>JAQIWC010000283.1:0-10908 GCA_034694605.1 Folsomia penicula | reverse complement strand
CAGGAAATGTTAATTGGATTGGATCTTTTTTACCACTTTTCTTTACAAAAGAAATAAATATGTTTACTATTCAGATCCTATGAAAAGTAAAATTTGACCCATAATTTGGAGTTGTTTACCCAAAAAAATAAACCGATATGTAGACCAACCAAGACTGAGATTTGAAATACTTTTGAAAAAATGACAAGAGCAAATACAAGCACGCATTCATATTTTGGCTTGGCTTCGATGCTGTGTGAATATTTTTCGCATTCATCCATTGTCATACAACAATGGCATTTTTCGGCTGAGTTGTCAAATTTGGCTAATCTTCCGTTGAGCCCTAGAGTTGAATATTTATGGCAGAATTAGCACAAAAATAGCACATCTTTTCCTTTTCTTCTATTCAAAGATGTGATGAGACTCCACAAAACAACGGTTTCATTTCATTCACATTTTTGGTGGAAGTGGAAGTGTGAAGGAGTAAAAATGCATGCAAAATACCTCTCGTCCACCTCCAACAATTGTTTCTAGGTCAAAACGTTGAAGAAACTGAAACGGATAGTGCACTTAGTCACTCACTCACTCACTCATATTTAACCAGTCAGGAAGAAAGGATTTATTTTATGCTAATAAGTCACTGCGTGTCCATTTATTTAACTCTTGCTTGAGAATGTGTGTGAGTTGTTTTTCATTCATCTCGTTTTTTAGGAAGATGACAATTACACGACGCGTCATTTGATGCATTTTTCTCGGCGTTGTTTACCAAAAGCCGTGTTTTGCCTTTGTGACAAGTTTGCCTGACTGATTCGGCATCGGCAGAATTGCTTCAAATTAATTTGTATCGGACAACAAAGCGAAAAAAATGCAAGCGGTAAAAAAAAATCACAGAAACTAATCACAAAGACCGAATCACTGAATCAAAATAAATTTAATGAGTAAATAATGCATGGCAGAGCTATAAGTAGAACGTCTTTGATTCATTTTTGCAATTTGGCACAATGTTTATTGGAATTTCCGTGTCCGAATTCTTGGATGATGTGATGACTCTCAAATCTGTTGAGGATGGCAGGCAGGAGGTATTTACAATGGTTTAAAAAAAAGTACACATGTAGATTCAGGTGTTAGATGACAAATGTGTAAAAAATGCATGCATACAAATAAATGTAAACCATTGTTGTTTTGTCGTATGCATTCTTTGAGTTGACCATCATCAAGATTACGGATGTTATGCAGTTAGAAGAAGTTGTTAAATGCACCCAACCTAGCAAAGACAGGGCAGGACAATGCTCTGCTGACCCAGAGACAGAGTCCAATCCAAATCATAATTGAAATTCAAATTCAAATTCAAATGACGTTGGATTAAATTCTTAGGCCTGACAAAGAGACAAAAGTCTCATCTTTCTTTGCATGCATGCATACACAGGCCTTATTTATGGGACAGCTATGATGCTAAGTTAAGGACTTTGACACTTTTATTGCTAGTTTGGCAAATAATTACCTAAATGACAAATGTTAACATGAATTCCTGGGACGGGCAAAGAATCGAGTCCCGATGTCCCAAAACGGGACACAAGTGACACAACACAACAAAGAAATTCTTAATTTCCTTTCATCATTCAAGAATTTGGTCTCATTCAATCTCAAGATCAGAGGTGAATCCATCAAAAGATGTCAACAAGATTGGTGGTCACTAAAAATTGTGTCATTTGTAAAGGTGACGAGATCGTGGGAAATTTCCTTCGTCCCATCGTCTGTCCTGTGGTTTTCATGTAATTACAAAACTCCAAGTTTAAAAAAAACTGTCACAAACTTCCTAAAATAGATCAACAACTTATATTGATTGATCTATTTATGTCACCAGACACCACCATTCTTCATGATTTACATAAAAGAGCAACAAATTCGTGATCTGATTACCCGAAATCAGATTCAGGAATTCTCACACTCATTCCATTTTGATAATCTGAATCCACATTAAGTGCAAATGCTCTGACGCGACCTAGATTGATAAATCCAAGTTTAGCGTGACGCCAACCTCGGCCTGCCTTCTTACCCAGTCTCGGTCTTATTTTAGAAATAAATGACAATGAATCCCTCATTACTTTGAAGTTCTGAAATACAATTCTTCAACTCATTTGCATCTGCATCTGTCGGGTTTCTTCGACTCAATGCAAAGAAATGGCTTTGTAATTTCATAAGCGTGACATCCACATGCCTTCCATTGTCAAGTCATTGATGAATCTGTTTGTATTCGCCGAATTGGGGGAAAAAGTAGTGCAAATTTACTTTACTTTACTTTGCTTTGCTTAATTTTGTTTGACTACAATTCAGGAAAGTATTACAACAAAGTGTTACGGGGAAGGCGTTCGTTGACTAATTAAAGGTTATTTAACGAGATTAAGAGTAGTTGCATGGGTGCATGCGTTGGTTGGGTGTGTGGGAATGGGAACCATGCGTTAAGAGGAAAAAGTAAAGTCAGGCTTAATCGTCGACAAGTGCAAAAGACCCGTTATGCTCTAATCACAGTTTATTTTCATTTCATTGCGTTTGTATTGAAATGAAAAAAAGCCTGGGTTTCATTTTAATGCAGGCATGGACTGACTTACTGAGCTACTTAGGTAGGCACCCACACTAGAATTAAATAGTAAATACATAAACGTAATCCTAGGAAAAAGACGGGGGTGATGGTGAGTAATACTGTCGAATGCCCAGAATGAGAATAAGAATTGCGTAAGAAACTGAATTGAATTTGAATTTCTGACTAAGAATTGTAATTTCCATTAAGAAATTCCAAATTATGACCCGACTAAAAGAGATGCCATCTTATTAGTAATTGTCACCAACTTCAAAGTCATTCTCACTCACTCTGTCAATGTCACCCACCACGCCAAATTCCTTGCACCACACCTCCCATTATTATCATCATCATTTAAACGGACTCTAATTGCACGTGTCCTCTTTCCATTGTCTCATTATTAAGACTGCCATTTGTCTGTCAATGTTGGTCACTCCAACTCCACTCGGAAATAAATTATAGTAATTCTGAAACTGATGTCTTCTTTTTTCTCCTTACAGAACGTAAAATGCGAAAGAAATCTGCAACAATGCAGAAATTGTTGGTCTTCCTCGTGGTGGTGACGGGGGCGTGGGGATTGTCCACCTCGACCAGGAGCCAAACGACGGCAGCCACACCCTCGGGAACAGCGGCGGCTGCTTCCACCACCCCCACCTCCACCCCCACCCCCAACATGGATACTTGCCAGTGTGGAGTTTTTCTCCTGGGGACACAACCCTTGGTTTTCTCAGCGGATGCGAAACCCATCCTGAATGGTGAGTGAGGAAATTTACTAAATTTTTGCATTTTAAAGTAATGAAAGCAATCCTGTACATGAATGTAAATGGCTCAATTATTTATGATGGGAACTTTTCCTTTTGAGCCTCTTACAAATTCCACCCAGGTTTCTAAAAATAGAGAGGAAATTCATGAATGCCTCCGTTTGTGGAGTGAATTTAGGCCAACAATGCGGTGATGCTTCGACCCAAGGCACCAAGTTTTAGGTGGACGCCTTCCTTCCTCAGTTTTGTTTCCTATCTGTTGGAAATTGTCACCTCAATTGTCAAAGAAAGGGTTCACCTGAATCTTATAGACAAAGAAATTATTGGAATCAAAAAAGGGTTGAAATCATTGTTTTTCTCGCACTAACCCACTCCACCACTCCAAATCTGAACCCTTTCCTACATCCATGCATTTGAAAGGGCCAAACACGTTGTGATTGTCTTTGCATTAAAAGGTACTTGATGTTTCGGAGGGTGAAATAAAAGAATGCCCTTGAGGAGGTGGATGATATGATAAAAAAAACATTCACAAGGACGAAAGGGTTGAGGAAGGGCATCTTCAAAGAGAGACACATGTGAAGAATGAAATTCTCATAAAAAAGATTCCAGATTTTTTCAGAGTCGGCCAACTATTTTGAAACGAAAGTAAGAACGCGAGAGCGTCCCTCTCATTCCCAAACGAAGACGAAAGTGATCATTCATCATGGAGAAGAGATGAGGAAATACGGCTTCACGCAGGGCATCATGTGTGTTGAATCAAAGAGCCCTTTTTAATGGGAGAGAGGCCTTGAAGTGGTTAGAGACCCATCCTCAAGGTTCCTCACTAAAAATAATCATCATTCTTGGGAGATACAAGGCACAGGTGAACGAACCAACTTCATCCGTTGGGCTAAACCCTTAAAAAATGAAGGGATTCCAGGAATAAAGGTTGGCATTACTGCCCTCAACCAGACACAGGTGTGTGCACGCATTTGCCGAGGTAAGGGGTATCAGAGAACCTGAGACCTTGACAGAGTTCATTCCCCCAAAGAGGAAGTGCAACCTGCACTGTGCAGGGCACTCTGTAATGATAACCTATGAACCAAGGATGAGATGAGATGAGTGAGCAAAATATCAAGGCAACGGTTTCACCACGTAGACGCTGACATGCATGCCACTGGATAAAAGGGAAGGGATAGACCAAAAATAACGAAATACCTCCATCAAAGAGATGGAGGAGGTGCAGAAATACCGTTTGTGGATGATCAATTGCTGTTCATGAAAGGTTCATCTTTGGTTCGTTCAAATAAATAGTCAAAAGTAGATCCCGTAAGGCCGAGTGGCCCAGTCCCTCAGTGAGGTGAGCATTTTAAGTCTAAGTTTAGAAGCCAGATTAGGCACATGGTACGGTACATCCTGGGCAAATGGCACACTACACCATTGTTGAGAACAAAAGACCCTTCCAGTAACGGACTCTGACAGAGCAATAAGGAAGTGATCCGAACGTCAAGGTGAACAATAGACTCCGTTCCAGCAGAATCTCAGACTTTGAACCCATACTGATCCCTTTCTTTGTAAAAATACACTTTCCTCCCCAAAAAGGGAATCAATCAGGGACGAATGGGTGGATGGATGGAAAGGGTAGTATCGGGCATTGACCCGAGTGAGTGGAAAGGGTCCTCCTGGAAAGAAGGACCCTGAAATACTTTGGCCAGATTTGATGGAATTTCCAGAGCATCTCTGGATTTGATGGCTTTTACTGAATATTTGTATCCCTTTGCTTGTCCCCAGGAATGCCGGTCCAAGCCAACTGCTCCCTACGGGACGACAAGCTCCAATGTGCCTCCATTTGTCGGAGGTTGATTGAAACCATGTCGCAGAGCAATGAGGACTCCCCACTCGTCCAGACCGTGGTCCTCGCCGCCACCCGGACCCTGGCCTGCCAGCGGTTCAACGAGTCTGAGAGGGTGCCTCTGCCGCGGACGATTGACGCCTCCCCCTCCTCCCACCACCCCCACCACGCCACCCTGGACTCTGCCAACCAATGGAAGTTCCAAATGGGCCCCCTCCCCCGATCCGAGCTCAACAACGAGGCGGAGGATGACGAGGAGGAGGACGCCTCCGCAGGACGGCTCACCCTCCCCAAATATTTGGGAGGCTTCTACCGCTGGTGTGACGAGCACTGGGTCTACGCCGGGGTCAGCCTCCATGAACCGCTCTGCTGCCTCTCACACCTCCCCAAGAAATGCCCACCCTCAAAATCCACTGCCTCTGCCCGGAACGGTCGCCGCCCTCGCCTCATCATCCGTCGCTGTAAGAATGACCACGACTGCTCCTCGGAGGAGGACGACTTCCAGAGTTTGGACCTCATCACGGAGCCGCCGTCATCCAGCACTACGACCAAGTCTCCGCCCACCACCCTGGGTAATTCGGACGAGGACACGGAGCTTCCTGAGGACACCCAGAGTGACGACGGGAACGTCACCTCTTCAGAAATGGAGTCAATCAATCCTTTCGGGGACGACGCCCTCACTCCCGTCAAAAACCGGAAGCCGTTGAACAGCACGGCGGTGGCGGAAGCGTTTAAATTCCTGACCTCGCTCATGGACTCGATCGGGTATGGGGACGTGGTGAGCGGGATCACGTCCGTGCTCCCGGCCTCCACCGCGGCGGAACTGATTGATCGGGTGGATGTGGGGGGGTGGGTGAGCAACTACCAGGATCGGTACTCCACCTGGCCACGGGAGTTTAGCATGGGCTACTGCTACCTCGAGTACTCACTCTTCAACATGGCGAATGAGGGCTTCTCCGCCACGGCGAATAGTTTGATGAATCGCATCTTTAAGAATCAGAGGTCGGGGTCACCGTTAGGCGGTGGGGGTGGGATAGGAGGCGGTGGGGGACCGTTAAATATGAATTTGTTGAATAATCTGAACCTGATGCCTCCACACCAACCACCGCCACACCTTCAGGGTGGGATGGGTGACCTTATTCCGGGCTCCGCCCCATCCTCCGTCTATCCGAATGTGAACAACGTCAACAACTACATTTCCCCGATGGCCCATACACCGGACAATAGTTTTGGAGGGGTGTATGGGGGTCATCCAGGGATGGGAGGGAATCGGAGGGTGAGACGTGGGGTCACTGTTTCGAGGAGTTATTCGGGGGTGGGTGGGGTCAGTGGGGATGGGTCAGCTGCAGCACCAGCCGCAGCCCCAACCACTTCCATACGGAGGTCCGTGAGGAGGAAGGTGATTGTCCCGAGAGGAAGGAATGCTCCACCACAGTTTAGCTCGGCAGTGTCGTCCATCCCAGTGGTCACGACTAGCACCAGCACTACGACGACCACCACCACCACGACTACGACTGAAGTCCCAGAAATCATCCTGGGAAATAGGACATCCTCCTCCTCCTTCATCCCCAGCAGTTCTGGCTCATCTTTTGTCCCCTCGGAACCACTGGATCCGCACATGCACTCCTTCAACTACGCCCAATCCCTGCCCCACTCTCAACCAGAGCCTCAAGTTCAACAAGTCCCGCTGGTGAACCCCCACTACTACCAAAACCAATACTACCAGTATGAAGTCCCCCACCAGCCTCAGAACCACCCTCAGTTCTCCTCCCCCACCCAATTCATCCCACAGGGACAGGGACAAAACCATATCCAACGGAGTCATCAGCCACTCGTCTCCTCAAATCCGAGTCTCGTCGAATTCGCGAGACCTCGTCGGAACCCGAATGAGCATTTTAGCAGTGGTGGTGGGGGTGGTGGGGGTTACTACCCAAACCCAAACAACAACCCAAACCAACCCCCCAGATCCCGCCAGGCCCAGCAGCAGCAGCAGCAGCAGCAACAGCCCTCCCGAAAGGAGGGGCCCTCCGCCGGGAGTTTGATGAACATTGCCAACATGCTCGTGCAAACGGCGATGGCTGGGAGTGGTGGTGGTGGGGGTGGGGGTGGAGGAGGGGACCAAGTCTCCAACATCATGCAAAATGCGATCCCCCTCGTTTCCCAGGTCGCGACGAACCCCGCGATCCAGAGTATGGTCTCCTCTTTGGTGACGAGCTTCCTAACTCCGCCCCAACGGCAGAGCCCACCCCCACCCCCTCCTCCTCCCCCTTCTTCAAAGCCCGTGGCTTCACCACCCTCACAAAGTTTGGATGATAGTTATGAACTGAGTGATGATTCTCAGGAGGATACAAACACAAACTCAAACACTCGGCCAAAGCCGGCCAAGGACACGGAGTCCAATGAGATTGACAACAATTCCATCGCTTCGAGCAGTAGCAGCAACCAGCAGCAGCAGCAGAAGCCGTCATCACCTCCTTCCGGTGGTGGGGGTGGGGGTGGCGAAGGGGGAGGAATGCTCCCCAACCTTTTGTCCCAAATGGTGTCGACGTATGTGAAATATTTGTTGGGTGGCTCAGGCCCTGGGGGTGGTGGGAGCGGAGGAGGTGGTGGCGGAAACGGACCCCCTTCTTCAAAACCTTCCGGAATCAATCGACAACCTCTGCAAGGGTCGGTCAAACCTCCTCCCTCAGAGCCGAAGGACATTGTGGAAATGATTTGCAACGTTGCGAAACCCTTTTTCATGTCCTACTTTGGGGTTGTGCCGGATGATCCAGGGTTTGGGAAGTTGAGGATTAATAGAAAGTGAGGCTTATTTCGCAAGCATTCATGAAATTGGGAAAGTAGAGCTGATTTTTATTGGATTTCTTGTCTTTTTAGTGGACACAGACACCGATCAGACAAGGATGGGCATGGTGGGGGTCAATCCTTCTCGGCCAACGACATTTTGACCAACGATCCCGATCCTGGTGGGCTACTTTGATGAAAACCTCGAGTTAAGAATGCTGGTTTATTTTAAAACTTTGTCTATTTTTGATACAGGAACGGGGATCGGAGACGTCATTTTCGGAGCGGCCAACATCCCCGAGACGGGGAATGGGATCATTGACTTTGGGAATCGGGTAGTGTACGCGTTCCACTCCGCGAATGACGCCCAGCATGGCCTCTACTGCTTCAAGCAATATTCTGTGAATAAACTCTGGGACTATTTTAGGGTGGGGGTCAAGGCCGTGTTTAAGAAATAGTTTGTAGGACGAAGATGACACGACACTCTCCATTTTGACTGAATTCGTACAATAGGGTGATAAGTGATGGGCAAATGACAAAGTAGTTACGTACGGAGGACAGTTTCTGGACCATTTTTAGAAGGACAATGAACATTGCATGATTGTGACTGTACATTTTATTCTAGTCAGGATTTTTTGCATGGATGGATTGGAGACGAGGGTGTAGGTGTGGGTGTGGGTGTGGGTGTGACGAGACAGGAAATTAGGTAAACTAACGATTTAAAAATCAAATGGGGTTCCTTTTTAAATATATTTTATCATCCATTCACTAATTTTCATGAGCAATTTAACATTTAATTAATTAAGGAGTGGACGACAACTTTTTGAATTGAATTGGACGTGCCAATTATGTGTAAATAAATATTTTGGGTAAAGTAAAGAGAGAGAGCAGGGCAAGGTATCAAACACCCAACAAAAGACGCGACGCCCCCCCTACTTTGACCAAATCTACTGATACTTGTACAAAACTAACGTAACTAAAATGTGAACACGGTGTGGTTTATAGTTATTTATTTATTGTGGTATTTCATTCTATTTATTGATTGATGTTGTATATTTATGTATTTATTTTGTATGAGATTTTTTTAGCCATGCCTGTATTTATTGAATAAATAAAAAAAGTATGAAAATGAACATTTCCTTGTCTTCCAGTTGCAAAAATATTCCTTTATTTATTGGGTACATAACACATTATAAAGCTATAATTCCTCCTCCACCAACTAACTAATCCACGTCATCAATGAAATGAAATGAATCATAAACTATAAGGCCTCAATCACCTCATAATTACAAGGGTAAGGTAAATACTCAGTGATTGGATTGGATGGATAACCTATGCTTGGCATAGGTTAAACTTTAGATGGGGGTTAAATCATAACTATTTCTATTTATTCAAGGATGGAGGTCGAAGCCATGGCTGGACTCCAGGCCCCACCGTTGAATGAGAAGGACGGCAGCTAGGGAAAAGCAAAATAAGAGAGAAGGGTCTCTTGATCTATTTGTTTGAAACCGATTCAGCTACATAATAACACTAAATGTTGTGGTGCAGACAGACTTTAACAAATGAAATCAACAAGTTCTGTACATAAGTATATACTACCTGTAGACACTTTCCCATGCATAATTAAAAAGAAGCCAAAAGACAAATAAACATGTAAAAATTCTCACTCGAGTCAAACACGTCCCCAAAGGACTTTTCTGGGTCAAAAGCGTAAGGATCAAAGGAGTCCATATGATCTCTGTGCTGTTGGTGGGGCTCCATCGGCTCATCTGCCAAGTATTTTTGCTCCTCGTCATGATTTGTCTCAGCCTGTTGTTGACCCTTATTTTCCCCACGATTATTTACAGCCGCCCTACTTTTTCTATCCGACAACCTCCCACGCAATGCATACTTTCCCTCTGATGCTGGTGGTGCTGGTCTGCTTCCTCGGGTGGAGGAATGAAACGGAGAATTAATTGCAGCCGGTTCCGAGTCAGCTCTCTTTCCTCTGAGCAAGGGCTTTGTTCCGCTACTTGGCTTGAGGGGATATTGATTGCTTGGTCCAGATCGTGGAAACCTGTTGTGATTGTGACCCACGTTTTGTTTCCTTTCTTCCGTTTCCGCTCCAAACGACATTTCTGAAACGGAGGATGATGTTGATGTTGATGTGGAGGTTGGACTTGATTCTCCAGCAGCTTTTGCACAATGCTCTTCAACTTTGGCTCGAACATTATCCTGTGTTCAAAGATTTAAGGAAAAGTGAAAGTGAGAGTTTCATCCAGGAAAACGGTTTTTCATGCATTTGAAGAATACTCGAATTTATGCACTCGATTCCATGAGATATTTATGTCGAAGGAAACTTGTTTCATTTCATTTTAAATGGAAGAAAGGTAAAATTTTGTGGATTGGGAAACGTTTGCAAGGAAAGTTTCCAGTCAAGTCTGCTGGTTAACAACTTGTAAATTTAATTAGGGAAAAGAAAGTCAATCACTTCCAATTTAAATGAAAGTTTTATTCTTATTCGCTCAGTTTGTTAAGATACGGAAAATACTAGGATGCTGCAACTACTTGCATCTCGCAATCACGTGACATCGACGCAAGTTCCAAAAATCCATTGTGAGATGGATCATCGGGGGGAAAAGTTTCTGCTGATGGCTTTATGAGGGAACACTATCGAGCACTCTCATCAACATTACCTTATTAAATAAATTTCTATACCAAGGACTAGGTGTGACAAGTCTTAATGAAAGAAAGCCTTGTAGGTAAAAGTGGGGTTCAACAATCCCATCTTCCTTTCGTGTGGGCTATTCATTCATGTACGTCACGATAACCACATTACACCACACCGTGTAATCATGGATGGATGAGCATTCAGTCAGGCTCAGAATGCTGAGAGTGGTGTAACTGAGATATTTGATGACTAGGCCGTCTCACGGTGCCCGTGGCACCGTCACCCACTCCCCCTCCCCCCATTGCTCCTTATTTCACTTCCCCTC
>JAQIWC010000282.1:0-10943 GCA_034694605.1 Folsomia penicula | reverse complement strand
TTGGATTCTTTTTCTTTGGTTCAGGTGGGGTTTCCTCTGTTTTAGGGGGAATTTCTTCAACGTCAACAATCGTCACGTCTTGATCGTCGTCTTCGTCGCTCGTTTCTGGAACCTCTTCCTTGATTGAAAGGACGTCGTCCGGTTCCTGAAATAAAGAGTTGGATTGAATAAGACGTTATCAAATTAAAATTAAATTAAACCTACTTTTCCCTGTTCTACAGAATCCACCTCTTCTTCATCATCATCCGAAGAAGACTCCTCCTCAAATCCAAGCACTTTAGGATCCTTCTTATCCACCCCTTTCACCCCTCCCGCAAACCGTCCACTCCAACTCCTAAATTTATGTTGATTTTGATTCTTAATTTTATTTGCTCCCTTGATACTGCTTTTGAGTCTTAAAAGCTCTTTCTTCCGGGATGATTCGTCAGCTGATTGTGGCGTTGAAGGCAAAATATTTCCATCGTCGTCACCGCTGTCATCATTCTTTCGAAGGATCCGTTCCTTCTCCTCCTCCAACTTTTTGTCCTTCTCAATTTGACTGAATAGCTTCTTGAGCCCTTCCGTCTGGACTTGGACGAGGGGGGTGAGTTTCTAAATCAATGGATTTATTACGGATTTAATAAATCTTTGTCTTTTCCTCATAAAAAACCAAACCAACCTCAAAAGTTTCCGGCGACAGCTGATACTTTTGAAGTTCTTCCAGCAACTCCGCCCTCCCACTCTTCTTTTCCCTCCGATCCACAATTTGTTGGAGCCGCTTCCTCTGTTTCTTTGTTAAAAGTCGTTTTGTGAATTCGTGACTGGCTCCTCCACCAGATTTCCTGCCCTGTTTGTCCCCCTTGGTCGGCTTCTTCTTTTGAGGCAAGGCCAGCTGATTCGACTCGTCGTATTTCCCTCCTTCGAAGGAGGTGGAGTCGATCGTGACCTGGAGAAGAGGATCAGTCATATGGTAATTTATGGTTATTTAATTAATTCAATAATCACTCACCTGCTGAACAGCAGCAGGAGTAGGACCCTTGGTCCCTGTGACATCTTCCTTCTTGTTCTTGACCTTGGACACGCGTTGACCCTGCCGGGCCTTCAGATTGAATCGTTTCCTGTCCCTCGCCATGATCAATTTGCCAAGGATAATTAAAATCCAATTAAAATCAATCAAAAACAATTTTACTCGCATAATTAATTCAAATTAAATCAACTCACCACTCTACCCAACGACTAATTTAACCAATTATTATAAATCCACCAATTATTTAACCAAAATCACTCCAAATTTCAAAACTATTCACACGACCGAGATCTCCTTCCCTCAATCACGTGGAGTGATTTGCTTCCCGCCTCGAGTCTCACCAAGCCGCTTCCTTTTGCAGTGGCTTTGATTCTCATTCTGAGAGGAAAACAATTAAAATTAATTAAACCGACATAAACTCTGTTCAATTAAACTGTTCCCACAATATCCTGTCATTTAAACTACAGGGAAAGAGGGAATCATAGTAAAACCCAAGTCTTAAAGTTAGATACAACGCAAAATCAATAATTAAACCGTAAATTAATTAAAATGTCCTACTACGGTGAGTCAAATTGTCTAAAATATCAAAATTCAATCAATTAATTCCCCTTCTTTCCCCAAAAGCAGGCCCCTCCGGAGGCCAGAACGGTGGAGGACCCAGTCGCGGCGCACCTCCGGCCCAACAAACCATGCTCACAGGTCCCCAACTATTCGTCAATTCCGCGAGTCAACTCCAATATTTCCCTCAGGAAGGGGGACAGCAGGTAATTTGCATCATCAGCTGTTAAAATTAGAAACTAATTCTCTTTGCTTCCTCAGCAGAGCCACGTCCAGCTCTCCACCGGCGGCGCCCCCCTCCTCCTCCAGCCGCCCGTCAACTTCGTCACGGACGGACTCGGCGTCGGCATCTCCCAGCTCATCACCCAAGGCAGCATCATGAACCTGGGGAACGTGCTGATGCAGGAGGGGACGTCGGGCCAGGGGCAGAGCAAGCAGCGCGTCTTCACCGGCATGGTCACCAAGATTCATGACAACTTTGGGTTCATTGATGAGGAGGTCTTCTTCCAAATGGGGGTCGTCAAAGGGCCCATCCTGCCCAAAGAGGGGGATCGGGTTCTTGTCGAGGCGGATTACAATCCTTCGATGCCTTTTAAATGGAATGCTACGAGGGTGCAGATTGTGAATATGGGGAGTGGTGGGGGTGGTGGAGGGGCTTCCAGTCAATCAAATCAAAGTGGTGGAGGGTATGGAGGGCCTTATTCTTCTGGATCCGTTCAAAAGCAGGTTCCACCCCCACCCACTCTTAGCGGAGGGGGAGGGAGGCAACAACCACCACCGTCGTCAATGTATGGAGGAGGAGGAGGGGGTGGAACAGCTGGACGAAGCCATCTTTCTTCTGATCCAGTCATGGTGTCTGCGGGAAGACGACAATTACCCTCCCACATCCACTCACAATCCGACATGTCCTCTTCAGGAGGATTGATGGGCGGGCTGCCTTCGCTCATGTCCAGCAGCAGTGGCAGTGGCGGTCGAGGAGACCGAGACTCCCGCAAAGAAAAGGACCGAAGTGATTTGAATTTGAACCGTCGAGAACTGAGATCCCGCTCCAAAGAACGGTCCACACGAAGCCACCGGGACCGATCTCGAGAACGTGACCGCGGAGTGAGACTTTCCCGCTCAAAATCAAGAGACCGCGGCAGACCAAGCCGACGGTCCCCATCTCCTCCGCCAAAGCGAAGGTCACGTGAGCGTGACCGTGGGGGCTTGTCTTCGTCAACGCGGGATCGTAGTTTGGATCGAGAGCGGGAAAGAGATCGGGACCGCGTCCTTCGTGACCGAGAACGAAGCCCGCCATCATCAAAACACAAGGATCGGGGTGACCAAGGAAGAGTGAAACGGAGTCGCTCACGTGACACGATCAAATCCAGCGAAGGGAAAGGAAGCTCAAACCATCGAGACCGAAAAAGCCGCTCCATGTCCCCACCCACACCCCTGATGCGCTCAAAAATCCCGCCGCCAACCACAAAAACCACGCGGACGAGCTACGCCTGCGACCCGCCAAAGTTTAGCTTGGACCTGTCCGAACTGAACCCCACCGATTTAAAATCCCGCTACAAGAACCTCTACGTCCCCTCCGACTTCTTCTTGACAAAACAAACCTGGATGGACGCCTTCCCTCTGACGAAGCCCTACCAGTTCCCCCTCGCCCCCACCCTCGTCCACATCATGGGCCGGAGGGTGGAGCGGTTGGAGGTCCGCGTGGAGGAGGAGGACCCGGAAGTGGTCGAGATGCAGGAAAAGTTTGCCCAAGTTCCGAGTCAGCTCCAGGCCCAGGACTCCAGCTGCACGTTTTCGGTGAAGGTCATCATCTCCTCGACGCCGAGTTTAGAAACGATTTTCCGGAAGTCTGGCTTTGTGCTGGAGTCGGATACGGCGGATGAGGACATTACGACGTTTGGGTTTCAGTCACTGATGAGGCTGGTGAATTGTGTGGTGGGGGTGAAGGTGAGGGATAGGGTTTTTATGGTAAATACACCCACTGACTCTATTTAATTGATTTCACAGACCGGAAAACACGACGTCATGGCGCTGGGAGGAAACTGGAGCCCTTCCCTCGACGGCCCGGACCCTCAGTCCAACCCGAAGGTTCTGATCAACACGGCCATCCGATGCTGCAAGGGGATGGCCTCTCTGGACTTGACCAGAGTCAAATACTGGTAACATTTTTACCCATTTTTTGATGATTTTTGTCCAGAAAGGGAGGTTCTCTTGAACTGCGCTGTGTCGGTGTGACACTGATCACACCAATTTCTCATTATTTTGCCGTTTTTCCTTCACCAAAGTCATTGATTTGAGTCACTCCGTTCATTTCCCAATATTGGTTGGATTTGCTGTATATTCCTTCATTTAGGTATCGCTTTATGGAAGTATATTACCGGCGCACGAATGGGAACCTGGAGACGGTCGTCTACTTCCTGCCCGACCTGGCGGCCTGCGTCCCCTCCGTGGATGAGTGGAACAGGGTCTGCAGGATTTATCGGGTGGCGCTTCATGGGGTGGCAAAAGTGGAAGCTCCAGCAGCTGCTGCAGCATCTACTAAAGCTGTAGAGAGTAAAACAACGTCCTCCAAGACGTCCACTCCTTCAAACACTCGGGAAGAGATTGAGATGGATGAGAATTGGGAAACTGGGGGAGGAGGGGATCAAGTCGTTGCCATCATCACGACGACCGACGCTGACGCCACAGATTCTGCTCCGATTGATCCGCCATCCACGGACAAAGAGGCTGCACCATCCACCGCAACGAAGGAAGGAGACGAGGACGACGACGACGTTGTTCTCGTGGAGGAGGATGGGTCAGCGCCAACGCCAGCTGTCGCCGCAGGGAAGCCGCCAGCAGAAAGGATGGAGGTCGAGATCCTTTACCGTTAAACCAACTCTTCTCCATATTTTTACCACTCTCTCCCTTTTTGTGTACCTTTTTCTTTTCCGTTGAATGTGCCATTTGCGAGCATTCCAAGGATTTTCATGGTCGTTGCTTATTTTTCCTCCCAAAAAGAGAGCAAACAAAGCATTTTTCCCTCAAATGTTTGCTGCATTGTCTTGTGAAATGTAAAAGTGCGTGCGTGGGGTGGGGAGTGGGTGGGGGCGTGTCTTTCTTTATTTTTAATGCTTTTAAAAATTCCCAATTTGCCAGAAAGAGAAAAGCGAAGAGTTTAAAACCGTAGTTTCTCGTTTCATTTCAATTTTGGTAGCCTCGAATGAATTTTTGATAAAAGTTTAAAAGTTGGAATTGACTAATTTGATTTTTTCTTTGGCTTGGTCTTGTCCCGTCCCGGCTGACCTTGTCGACTCTCTCTTTAGGTTGGGGAATCTGTTGAGCAGTGCAATGGGGATGGCGGTGTTATTGGTGGTGGCGTTGAAGGGATGGAGGTGGAGGAAGCGGTTGCTCCAGTGAACAATGTGGAAGCTCCAGTTGCTGCTCCTGCTGCTGCTCCAGAAACAAAAGACGTTCCCACGGACGAAGTGGACATTTACGACGACATTGTCGAGATTCCTGGTGCGGTGGCGAATCCTCCTGCTCAGGAGAAGAAAGAGGGCAGCGTTTCTCTTGGAACGCATCACAGTCAGCTGGATTTGAGTTGCATGACGGTGAGTAGTTGGTGGAGTTATTTTGTGTCTTTGTTTGTCAATGAAATTAAAATTGATTCACTTTTCTAAACCATCCAGGTGGCCAAGCTACGAGAAGAGCTAGGGCTCCGGAACATGAACACCAAAGGCCTCAAGGCCCAGCTCACCACGCGGCTGCAGGAAGTGCTGGCGTTGGAGCGGGAAAAGGAAGAAAAGTCGTCTTCCCCGCCCACAACGAGTGCAGTAAAGGCGGTGGAGTCTGCTCCTCCTACTGCTGCCGACACCACAATTTTGAAAAAAGAAGACGAAGCAGCAGCAACAGCCGATGACCTCGCCGTTGTTCGTCTCGTGGATCCCAACAGCAGCATCTTTGAGTCATCCATGATGGACGAGAGCACCGTTGTGGAGGTATGCACTCTTGTCAAACATTGAAAATTGACAACTTCATTTATTTCTCTAAATTAGGACGCCCCAACCAAGAACGAAGCCATCGAACCCACCCCCCTCGACCCCGAATCCCTCCTCCTCCAAAAAATCCAATCCTCCTCTTCCTCCACCACCCTCTCCTACCCAATCCTCGACCAGGAGATGAAATCCGAGGAGAAGAAAGTCTGGGAACGACGCTACGCCATGCCAAAGTCCCCCCGAATCCTCCTCTTCCCCGCCACCAAAATCTCCTCCTCCTCCTCCTCCCTCCTCTCCAAGAAATCCACCGGGTTCAACCCTTTCGACTGCTCCGTCATGCCGCTCCTCTCCCTCCGCGACTACCGCCACGTGGACAAGCGGGAGGAGTCCTTTGAAGGTAGTGCCCAATCCTTTGCGGATAATAATTAAATCAAATAATTCGTTAAATATTCTAAACATTCAAATATTTCTCCTTCAAAGTCTCCCTCTTCTCGGAATTCTTCTATGAAATGCTGCAACGGGACTTTGGCTTCAGGATCTACACGGAGATTGTGAAGCAGGCCAAGTTGTTGGAGAACAAGAGTGGGGATAAAGAAGGGGATGATTCTGGGGATGCAGTTTCGGTCAAAGACGGGGAACCGGTGGTGAAAAAAAGAAAGACTTCGAGGGATCTTCCTGTTGGAGTGATTACGACGGTGGATGACAAGGACACGAAGATCAAGACGGTGGATCCACTCCTGAGATTGGCGTTTACGTTCTTTGATGAGAATCAGATTGGGCACATTACGGAGGCTCATGTGGAGGAGATTTGCTCGGCGTTGGGGTTGGGGTTGACGAGGCATGAGGTGAGGAATTGAGTGGGTGGGGTCAGCAGCAGTATATTTACTCATAAACTTGCTTGTTTATTTCCCTGCAGATCCAACAACTCCTCTCCAAAGTGAGTTCCAAGGGTTGTCTCCACTACCGGAAGTGGACGGACAAGTCGGAGACGGAGATTGATGGGGACACGGAGCAGTCGTTGTTGGCGGAAGAGAAGAAGGAGGACCTGACGACGGAGTTTATGGGGGAGTTGGCCAAGGGTGGGTGGGGTTTTGCTTGTTTGGATGATTGGATGGAATCTGTTTAAAATAATTCTTATTTTTCTGCAGGAAACAAAAGCCTCCTCCCCGTCTTCACCTACTCCACCCCAGTCGTGGCATTTGATGAGACAAAAATTAAGGAAGATGACGAGCATAATTTCGAGGGAGAGTCCATCCTGGTCACCGTGGATGGTCACGTGGTGGACGTCAAGAGGGTTAAATACGACCTGGAAAAGGCAGAAAAGGAAAAAGCTTCTGCTGAGGCGAATGCAAATGCTTTTAAAAACTCGTTGAGTGAGTAAAATTGTAAAGTTTTAGTTTTTGAAGGCATTTAAAAATTGATTTTAATGATTTTTGCTGTAAAATTCCTAGCCGAAGCAAAGAACCAAGTTTCCGAGCTGAAAAAGTCGAACGCGTCTTTAAATTCGGAGTTGAAAAAGACGAAGGAGCAGGTGAAAGACTTGGAGGCGTGTGAAAAGTCCAACAAGGTGAGGCGCAGTGAATTATTTTTGGTGGTATTTTCTAGAACAACGAATAATTTAATGCAATTTTATCCAGGAAATGGTGGAAACCTTCAAAAAATCCGCGGAGAGCTTCATCTACCGCGTCAAAGACATTGTGAAGCTGCCGTACTACGTTGTGGACGAGAAAACGCGTCTTACCTCCGTCGTCACCATCCCGGAGAAGAAGTCGGACAAGGGAAAGTCGTCTAAACGTGTAAAAGAGTCTCATTCGGGGGATGAAAATAGTTCCAGCCGTAGTAGTGGGGTTGCTGAGAATAGTGTGGAGGAGAGGAGGAAGTGATTTAGTGACTCCTACTGACATATTATTCGTCTAATGATGATTTGCCACTGCTTTTTCTCCGTTATTTGATTTTTTATGACGATGAATGTATTGTGATTGTTTGCAATTGAAATTGATGTTTTATTTAAGTTTTGTTTAGATTAGATATCGTGTAGGGTCAAAAATCGTATTGAATAGTGTTTCTTCCTCTGGCTCTTTAGCGTAGGAAATAAATAAAATTGGTGGTGGTCACTTCTTGTTTTATTGTTAGTTTAAGAAATGTTCGAATAAAGTTTGTTAAACATTACATTTCCATCTGCTTCTCACTCCCTGCTCTCCACCCGCACCATAATCCCTTCCAGTGGCCTCAAAATCAGCTCCGTCAAGAGCGTGATGTCCTCCGGCTTTTGTACGGAAGTAATTTTGTACTTTTGCAGCACCTTGGCCAAGACCACCTTCTCCTCCATCATGGCAAACTTTTGGCCGATGCAGTTTCTGTGAAATTAATTAAGAAATCAATTCTGACACCCCTACTTCGCTTTGTTTTCATACCTCGGCCCCGCTGAAAAAGGGACATACGCATACGCGCTCTTCTTTGACCCCTCCTCTCTTGCCTCCGCCTCCAAAAACCGCTCCGGTTTAAACACAAGCGGGTCCGGAAACACAGTTTCATCCCGATGAGCATGAAAGAACATGAGCATGATGCTCGTCTCGGGTGGGATAAGGGTCCCGTCCTCTAGAAAAGGTCAGAAATTAGGTCAACAATCCAAAAACCGGTCTAAAAACCACAACTAACCGAGCTTCAACTCTCCCCCCAGCCTCCGCCCAATCATGGGGACGGACGGATAAATCCTCAAACTTTCCTTGATGCAAGCCTCCAAATATTTCATCCTGGACAGGTCGGCAGAGCTGATTTTCTCAGAGTGACGCCCCAACACGGCGTCGATCTCTTCTTGAACCTTCGTTTGAACTAAAGGATGGCGTCCCAGAAGATACAGCGTCCAGTTGATGTTGGCCGCAGTGGTGTCGTGCCCCTCGAACATGAACGTGTCCACCTCTTCCCGAATGGCGAGGTCGGAGAGGGTCTCTGGATGAGAGGACTGGACGGAAAGGAGGAGATCTAAAAAGGCGGGCTTCTTTGGTTTGACCTTTTTGTCGCTACTACCACCTCCAGCCCGCTCGGCCTTCCTTTCTTTAATGACAGAGTCCGTGAAATCGTGGAGGATTTTTAGCACCCGCTGCTCTTCTTGTCCGGATGGACTCCACCCCCAAATTAGATCAGAATGCAGCCACGGCCGGAGTTGGCGATACTGCACAAGGTCAGAGATGCGGTAGACGGCCTTGACGTAGTCAGAGTCAGCTTTTTGCTGGGCGTGGATCTTTTTTCCCATCGCCGTTTCGGAGATGATGTCGAGTGCACAGCGGGTGACGATGGGGAAGATGTCGAAGGCGGGTTTTCCTTTCCATTCTTCGAGGATGTTGACCAGTACGTCGGCCTGTTCGTTGAAAATCGTGAGGAAATCCTCTAAAATGGCGAAATGGAAGGCTGGGGTGAGGAGCTTGCGGCGAGCGTGCCAGAGGGAGCCTGTCGACGTTAACAGGCCGCGGCCGAGCCAGGGAAGGAGGAAATCGTAGTCGGAGGCCTTGTCGATGTGGGTGGAGGAGGAGAGGACTTTCTGATTGGGTTTAATTGTAGTGATTAGTTAAAATAAGACTTGATTGCTTTGATTTAATTTCTTTGACCTCACCTCAATGTCCCTCCCATTGGACAAGATGAGGTAAGGACTCAGGCCCAACCAGATCTGGTGCCGTGACCCAAACTGGGCGCGGAAGGAGGTCAGGGTTTTGAGGACGCCTGCCTTTCCTCCCCAAGTTAAGTCTAGGGCGTTTCCTAGCAAAGGAAGGCCCTTGGGGCCGGGGATGCCGCCGAGTTTGAGCCGGAGTTTGATGTGTTTCGAGGCGTAGAAGAGGAGGACGAGGAGGAAGAAGGCGAGGAGCAGGGGGGGCAGCATCGTCTTACTTTGTTGGTTAATATGAAATCAACTGAATGAATGCCAAAAGAGTCGGAATCATCAGATGATTGTCAGATGTAAAGCTTGTTGGATTATCAAGGTTATTCCCATGTTGGTTGGAGTGATAAGCAAAAAACAGTGGACAATTACGCAATCATGTAATTGTAGGCCTACTACGGAATGCCGTAACCAGTTTTTGTTGATTAGGCACGATCCAGGCATCACTGCCATTCATTCATTAAGCTGGAGAAGCATTTGGTTGAATCTGGTCAATTTTAATTGACAGTTTTACTCATGAAATACACAAAGGATGGATCAAGCATCGTTTCATGAGGACAACAAAATGGGTTTGGCATGAAGTGCATCGTTCATCCAATTATTCATATTTATCTGGATTGAGCAAATGAGTCATTCTATTCCAGAATCAGGATCAGAAAATTGCCTACAAAATTGAATGAATCAATCAACTAAAATTCATGCGGATGTAAATGAGCAAGATGATCAAAGCAGTGGTGCTTTGCGAGTGACTTTATAAATTGATGCTTTGAAACTTTGAAAATTCCAAATGCGTAAGCTTTTAGGCTTTGCAGAGTAAATTAAAGGTATTATACGACGGAAAATAGGAAGCTCATGTTTTCTCATGGAATATCCTGTGCCAATCTTTGGATGCTTTTTCATTGGATTGGATGGCAGTAAATTGATGCTTTCTCATTAAAATGGTGTGATTAAAATGCGGAATGTTTCATTAGCCCATGGAAAATTACGGAAGCAATGAAAAGCTCGGGATTGAGGCCAGGGGCAGAGAACAATGGGCAAAAAGTGGGTGTCGTTGCTCCTTCCCATTCCTTGCTCCGGGATAAAAGTTGAAGCTTGAAATATCATTTGTAGCCCGACCCAGTCTCATCTTTCAACTTGGTTTACAACCAATTTGGTGGGTGGATTGGCAAGCAACATGAGCTCCGACTCTAAAGTAGGTTCCATTGTTCTCTCCTTTTCTAAACAATTCTCAGAAAGAGATGGGGTGATGCAATGGCTTCAGCGTTGCATGTCGGAGCCATGTCCCTCGTTCCTCCTCACTCTCCATCCACCTCTCCTCCCGGTATGAGGGGAGGTGGGCTTTGCTTTGCAGCACCCCCACCTTCGAGGACCCTAAGTACCCCTTGAAGATGGTGAGTGAGTGAGTCAGGCCTCTTCAAAGCCCTTGAAATCACCTATTTTTAATCTTTCCCCAACAGGGAAGAGGAAGGCTTGGCCCTCTTTCACAACGAGCCACGTTCTCGGTCATGGTCATCATTCACGACAGGGTAAGTCGCATCCTTTGCCTTGGTCTTTGTCTTTGTCTAAAATTCACACTACTTTTCAGACCAGGCCTCTCCCCCTGTTCCTGCCTTCAAAGGAGTTCGTCAGGACTTCAAGTTGAGGTCCCGTGTCGCGTCCACGCTGCCCACATCTTTAGATCATTGCGAGGAGTCGGGACGTGACAAATAGTACCGAGTACGAGTCAAAATGGATACATTTTTAAAATGTT
>JAQIWC010000281.1:0-10956 GCA_034694605.1 Folsomia penicula | reverse complement strand
ATGTATCTTGGTTGGGTGCAGAAAGTATATAGTATCTGTAACTTGTATCTGAATTTCGAAGTATCTGGCCATGTCTGCTTTCTTCTCCATTTTCCGGAGGATGCCAATGTCATCAACATCCATTTTGCATCTCAGAGCTGGGTTGTCAAGTAGTCTTGGTCATCCATCCATCCAAAGACAGACTCCACTTTGGTCACCCTCGGTTACGCCAAAAATAAAATCAGGGCGTCAAATCAAACTTTTAAAATTTTGAAATCTCATCTTTTATTCCATCTCCGAAGCAGAAAAGTGAAAGTTCGGCTGCATTGCATCACATCACATCACCGTTTGAAGCAGAAGGGCAGAATCCAAGCATTTAGCGGCATACACACGCATCCCCCAGGGTCAAGATGGCAGCAACAGCGGCAAAGGCCCCTCCGCCCAAACCCCCACCCCCACCCTCTCCTGCGCCCAGCCCGAATTTGAGCCAGTTGTTGGACGAGGCCATTCCGGGGGACGAGGAGGGCACGGTCCGGTTCGACGTCTTGCGAGTCCTCCTGGGGGAGGTGCTCAAGAGTCTGGGCAAAGGAACACCCCCTGGGGGGCAACAGACCACCACCACCACCAACACTCAGAATGTGGTGAGGGTCACATTCTTCAAAATGATATGGCATGGGTCGTCTCAATGTAAGTTTCGGCATCCTCTGAATTTAGAACAACCAGGCCGGAAAGTCGGGGACTACTTCTAAACAGTCCACGGCTCAAGGACAACAACAACAAGGAACGGGCCAACCTGGACAGCAACAAGGTGGACAAGGACAAGGACAGCAAAACGCAGGTCAAGGACAAGGACAGCAGAATGCGGGTCAAGGTCAAGGACAACAACAAGCAGGCCAAGTGAAGCAAAACGCAGGTCAGGGTAAAGGCCAAGGACAGAATGCAGGCCAAGGGAAAGGTCAAGGACAGCAATCGGGGGTCAATTCTGAGCAGCAGCAGCAGGGAGGGTTAGTTGTCTAAGTTCTTATTGATGATGATGAGGTAGAGTCAGAGGGGGTGTGGTGGTTGTGGTCCTAGGCCTCATCCCGACGCTTCCCAGACTGAGGCTGGTGGTGGCTCAGAGTCCATGGACCGAGTGGACGGGAGTGAGCCCCCCTCGGAAACCTCGGGCCAAGCTCAATCAACCATTGATCAAGAGTGAGTGGGTGTGATGTTCTCTCTGGTGGGGGTGTGGGGGTGAGGCCTTTCATTTCATTCTGCCTCCTCCCCCTCTTGCAGCATCCTGAGGGAAGTGCAGATGAAGTTGGAGAAGGTGGAGGACCAGCTGGCCCACGTCCTGGACCAGGTTTCCCACCACAAAGGGGGGGACGCGGAGGACCAGGAAGAGGACCCCCACCGACACTCATCCCCCACTTTCAAAAAATCTCAAAAGAAAGGAGAAAAAGGAGAGAAGGAGGGGCGGGAGCGGAGGGGGAGTGACGATCGAGAGGGAGAAAAGAGGTGAGCTCTGGAAGAGGAAATGCTTACATTCCGCCCAATATTCCCACACTGTCGTGATATTTGTGGGGCAGGCGGTCGGATCGGAGGTCCGTGGATGAGGAGGACTCGCGGCGGAAGGGCTCCAAGACGTTCGAGTCCCAAGGCGGCACGACCATGTCCCAGTCCGAGATGTCCGGAGAGGACATGTCCGACGATGAGCGCTCCGGATCTCATGGGGATGTCCAAACTGGGGCTGACGATTCGTAAGCATCTCTTCAATGAGTCATAGGATGAATGAAATGATGACTTGATGATCTCATGCCCAGGCTCTTTGGTGACCTGATGCAAAAGATGGCGGGGATTGAGAGCCAAGTCTCGGCCGTGAAGCCCCCGAAAAAGAAGAAGAAGAAGGAGAAGCGGGCCAAAACCCCGAAGGATGGCTCCGGCTCCCTCTCCTCCGAAGCCCAGCAGTCCGGCTCCACGCTCCCCGAGCAGGGCGGCATGTCCGTCAACGACATGTGGCAGATGATCCAACTCACCAACAGAATCTCGGGGGCGGAGTCCGCCATCCAGAAGATGGCGAGCCTGATTGAGGAGCTGGCGCGGGAGCTGACGCGGCTGCGGTGGGACACGGAGACGACGCAGGCCGTTCAGGAGGACACGATCCTCCTGGTGGAGGGGGAGGACAAGTGCATGGGGCCCGGGATCTGCAAGGGGCACGGCATGCCGGCCGGGATCGCCGTCTGCCAGTTCACGGACCCCGCAGAGACGACGACCAAGATCGACAAGCCGCCGAAACTCCCGGAAGGGTCCTGCCCCCTCTGCGGCAAGGACACGAACACGAATACAACAATCAACGACCTCCAGAACCTCAAGAAGCCAGGGGGGAAGGTCAAGGGGGAGAAGCACGCCGGGAAGGAGGGGAAGGAGAAGGAGGGCAAGAAGTCCAGCCCTCGAGTTGACCCGGTTGGCGTCCTGGACCCCTCCACTCTCAAAACATTGATTGATGCGGAAACAGGCTTTGATTTGGAGATGATCCGGGAGAATCTCAAGGTGAGCTCTATCAATGAGTGAATATATTGACGAGAAAGAAGGCAACTCACTCCGTCCTTGTGTTGCAGGGCATTGATTTCGGAGCCTTTGACGAGAAGGACATGTTGGAGCGGGTGGGGACGTTGTGGGAGGCGGTGAAGCTGCTCAAGGCGGGGGAGGACACGCTGGCCAAACGGGTGGAGAAGACGGAGCAGTCCCTCAAGAAGGGGCCCAAGGACAGGGCCCGGATGTTGGCGGAGGAGTTCACGGATGAGAATCCCTCACTGCTGGCCCTCACCAACTCCGTGAGCTCTCAACTCCCACCCCTGCCCCCACCCCCACCAACCACGGCTGCTGCCCCTCCTCCTCCCACCACCACCCCCCTCATCCTTCCTCCTCCAGGAGCAACGCCCAGCCCCCCCAAGACGGGAGAGTCGGCGGAGGGGGAGGGCCGGGACACGGACTCTGAGGGGGACCGGGACGACATCCCCGTCCTCTTCAACAACCTGGCCAACGTGATTGCGGAGTGCGCGGAGCAGAAGGACCGGATTGACCAGTTGGTGGACGCGGTGCGGATCATGGAGGCGGGCATGGCGACCAAGCAGTTCCTCCTCGACATGCTGGCGGACAAGGCGGACAAGGGCCAGATCAACACGAAGGTCAGCTACGACGAGTTTGGGAACACGGTGGACGAGCTGCACGCCCAGCTGCACAACCTCATGGTGGAGGGCTACCAGAGGAACGAGAACTGGAAGAAGGTCACCGGGGACTTGGCGGAGGAGCTGTCGGAGAAGTTGGACAAGATTGAGCTCGCCCCCATCCGGGCCTTCTTCAAGTCCCGGCTCAAGAAGTTGGAGGACAAGGTCGCGGCCTTGTTGGCGCTCCTGGAACAGCCCGACCCGGCCGGGACGAGGAAGAAGCTGCAGAAGGACTTCAACTGCCTCTCCTGCGACAGAAAGGTCAACATCTCGGGCTTCACCAACACCTGCACCCTGCCCACGCTGGGCGGGAGGGAGGCCCTCCCCTCCTCAGCCTCACACCGCTCCTTCGACCTCCACCGACTCAGGTCACAGAGGATGAGCTTGTGAGTTGACAAAGAGTAATCAGGGTGGGTGGGTATGGAGGGTGGAGTAATTGATGACTTTGTGACCCTCCATACAGTGATGGGGATGCCCGGAAAATGCGTGAGCTGGAGAACCGGAACAAGGTCAGGAGTGGGAATCTCTGCTACTCCGGGAAACCACCGCAGATGAGGTGCGTGTGGGTGTGGTCAATTCATTCATTATCCAAATTGAGATATGCAAATTATAAAATGATCCATGTCTCCCCAGTGACAAGGAGGTGATGGAGCTGGTGAGCCGGTACGTTGGGAGCAACCCCCCACCCCCTCCGTCCGACATGGAGCCACCCCCACCACCACCTCAGCCAGAGGAGGAGGGGGAGGAGGAGGAAGATGAAGAAATGTTGGATGAAATGCTCAACACGTAAGAATCTGTCATCAAGTGACCCTTTGTGGCGTGACCTTTGACCTTTGACTATTTCATAAATTTCAGTGACCCGACGCTGACCGTGGGCGTGGATGCGTCCATGCTGGACGAGGAGGAGGAGGGGGCGGCGGAGTACGTGCGAGACATGGAGGAATGAGTGTGGGACAAAGAGAGATGCTCACCATATCGACCGGAACAAAGAACAAAGGAAGACGCTCACCATAGCAGTCTTATAAATGACTGCAATATCTATATCAATCTCAATCTCATCATATTTTATTTATAGTGAAGACTTGATAGGTGTATATCAAATGTATGAATAAAATGCCGAGGGTAGTTGGCTTATCACCTGCCTTATCTCCTTCCTTTCTTTCTTTCTTCATCCATCCATCGCCCCCTCCCAATCCCCCTATAATTCTTCCCCTTTCTCCTTATCTCTCCCTTTGTTCTCCTTTGTTCTCCGCCTCCTTATCTCTCCCTGTGAATCCCAGGCCTATCGAACCCTATCCTTGATGTCAGTGCGTCTCCTTCCTCCTCCCTGGAATCATCTCTGTTTGAAAACGTCCACAAAATCCAGGAAGAAAGTTAAAATTTAATTAAATTAATTAAATCAACGAAAGGTCATCCACTCCCCCATTGTCATCCTCCTCATCATCCTCATCATCATGTGGTCCAGCCCTCCGTCCAGCACCTGCAGCCAGGAGACGGTCAAGTTTCGAGATCCGGATACCCGGGACTTCCTTCCACGCCAACGCCTCTCCGTCATTGGACGACGAAAGATGTAAGTTGAGACTGGAGAATTTGACCCTTTTTGTGAATTTGGTTGGTCATGGGTCTGGATGGATGGTGATTCCTTAATATTAATGTTCTGCCATTTCCTTTCTTCCACCCCGCAGGGAATCGGAGCTGGACCCTCGCTACCCGGTCGGGACGCTGGCCCGGATCTACCGCGACTTCCTGCCCAAAGTGAATTCATCTTCTTCAGGCTTCTCCTCTTTTTGGGGGGATAGCGGATTGTACGACTGTCGCCTTAGTTAGGTCAAATTGTAAGGATATTTACCCTCCTAATCATGTCATAGAATTATTCAAAGTAGACCAATAAGTACTCTAAATAAAAGCAGTTGATTCTGCAATCAAATGAAACTCTGGTCTCGGCAAATCTGTTGAATTTCCAAACACTTTTATTTATTTTAAAGCAACGCTTGATTCCGTCCCCCATCCATCCTTAACCCTATCCACGTGCTACATTGTACAGGTCAATTCACAACTCTTTGAAATAAGTACAAAAGAAATCAATGACAAAATATCTACAAAATATGAACCACCGAGCGCAGTCCCCCCCCCTCCCTCCCTCCGCATCTTAACCTTAAAATAAATACATAAATCAGAGATTGATTGAGTTTCATGGCAGCTTCACAATCCACATCCATCCGCATCTTCAACTGCAGAAATAAATAAGTACGCATCATTCATTCATCCACAAATCAGTCCAATGCATATCTCGTCCAAACGTGCACAAAAGTCCCCCCCCATGCTCAAACTAGACGATGATGGGCGTTTCCTTGGCGTAGTGGTGGTAGTGATGATGGTGATGCACGTGCTCGTGGTGATGCTCATGCTTCTTGACGACCAGTCCTGCCGCCGGGCTGCAGGGATCAACCTTCTTCCGCGGAGAACAACACTTTCGGAGGAGGAGGTCCCCACCCCCAGCACTGCCCCCACGCCCCATGTTCTCCCTCTCCAGCCAAGAGATGACCTGGGCCATGGCTCGGTGATGCTCAACCTCCCGGTTCCGGTGCTTGAGTTGGTGCGGAGACGCGTTGGTGACGTTCGTGTTCTTATTTCTCGGACTCTGGTTGTTGAGTCGGTTGTTGTGCTGGTGGTGGTTGTTGTTGTTTGGGGGGCAGCAGTGGGGGTGGGGTTGGGGCGAGGCTGGCGTCACCGTCACCACCGGAGGAGCAGGGAAACAAGGGTGGTGACTCGCCTCCTGAGATCTCGACCTGTGATGATGATGATGACACTGTTTTTTGCACAGGTTGGTGGTGGCGGACTGGACCTTGTGGTTGTGGCAGTCGTGGGGGTTGTTGAGGGGTGGAGGGGGGTGGGGCAGGGGGTGCGTCGGGTCTCGACGACTCCCCCCACCGCAGTGCTGCAGAGTAATCTCCGCCAATCTTTGTTTCCAGAATGATTCATTCCGGAACAAGGGGGAGGAGGAGAGGTCGGCGTGGTGGGAGTTGTTGATCTGGGTGTGGTGGGAGTGGGGGTGGGGCTCAGCAGAGGTGGGGGGTCGGCAGCAGCAGCAGGGGGACACGTTGTTCTTCTCCATGTTGGCTTGGATGAGGTCGATGAGGTGGGGGCGGTGGAAGGAGCAGGAGCGCTCCCTCCACTTCTTCCGGTTCCGGAGGGGGGAGGCGGAACAGTCCCGGAACACTTCCGGGGAGTAGTTGCGACACCCTCGACAGGCGGCAGTAGGAGGGATGGCAGTAGGGGTGTGGGGGTGGTGATTGGGGATCCGAACGGAGGAGAACTTAGGTCGGTCCACAAAGTGGTGGGGGTGGGAGAGTCGGTCCTTGGTGCGGACGGACCGTTCCCTCTGGAGGAGGAGATTCTCTTGGATCGTCACGTTAACATTGTTCCTCACTTTGTCCTCCGCAGGTGGAGGTGGGGCTGGGGAGAGGTTGTTGTTGGTGGTGGTGTTGTTGTTGGCTTCAACCTCGTCCCCTCCCCCTCCGCCTGACTTTTCCTCCGGGGTCACGGTGAGCTTGACCTTGATGGTCTTCTTCCCCCCTTGGGGGACCTTGATGGAGTCGTTCACGGCCCCATAAATGCTCCGCACCAACCCAGCTACATCCTGAGGAGATGGATCAAACAAATCAATTAAAGATGGAACAAATTAGTGGATGATGAGATGGTATGATGGTATGACTCACATCTTTGGTGATTTTCCCGTATCCGTCCAGGTCATAGAAGGTGAAGGAGAATTCCTTCTTCTTCTTCTTCATCCCCTCCTCCCCCTCGTCATCGTCACCCGAGCCCTCACCACCCTCCATCTCCAACAAGTCACACGAAAAATCCTGGAATCAAATGGACATTTTAGGTTGCAATTTTGACATGAAATTAGCAAGTTGAATTGACAAATCTAGTTTATTTTCGCCTAACTAACTAATCCCCCTTCGGACAATTGGACATAAAATTCCCATGATTGGAGCGGCATTGGTTCATGAAATTGCCGGTGTGTGTGATGGATGTCAAACACTGGTTTGGTTTTACGACCCAATTTTATGAAGCGCCGCAAAGGCATCCACCAAATATTTAATGACGCAATGTTGGTTAAATGGAGCTTTAATTGTTCCTTCCTTTGATGTCCCCATTGTCACCCATTCTTCCACGAGTTCAACGCACTTCAAAACTGTTTGCCTCACAATGATGCCGGCCCCAGGGAGGGATTGAAATCAAAACCTGAGAAATCTACCCGTCCATGCACCACCTTTGGCCGCAAACCCTTCTGTAATTTGCGAATCTTTATTGCCCATCACTCACTCACTCGTCATGATGATATCTTGGATCGTGACTCCTGCTTGGGACCATCTTGCCAATTACACTCCTTGTTGCAATTTCTCTCATCTCATCTCCAAACTTTTGGCATGTTTGCTGGGAGCTATGTATGCATCTCCTTCATTTCATTTCATGATTTACTCGCTGTGCTCACCTGAAATTTGACGTGTCGTTCCATTTCCGCGTGGTTCTCGTAGTGTGGCGTTGTGGGGTCATGTCCGTCGCATCCCTCCTCCTCCCCCTCCTCCCCGTCTTCAGCCTCCTCCTCCTCGTTCTCTGAGCAGGAGGGGGAGGAGAGGAGGAGGCAGGGGTTGGAGTGCGGCCCTTGTCCGTGGAGGAGGTGGTGGTGCAGGGGGTGGTTCCAGGACGAAGTCAGGGAAGCGTCATCCCCCTCCAGGTCTTTGACCAGATCCTCCGTGTCGGAACGACGCCCCTCGCTCAAGTTGGAGCCCAGCACTGAAATCCAAACAAAAAATATAGAAGTCAGTGGGGGTGGTTCATGGTTGTTGCAGGGAATGTGCACAGGCTACAAATCTATGAATATCATTGATGTTTCTCCTATAAAGCAGCCTACTTTTGGTTGGTTTGTGGTCAGAATGGAGCCCACACAATGCGTTTACAAGATGGACAACAATGACCCCTCAAAGAAAACGACGAGAAATATGAAACCCAGAGTTTGGTGTTGGTGATTGCAATCTCTGTCCTTTCAATGCTTGGACCAAAGTATCCTTCGTTCGTAGATTGCCAGCTGGCACGACGCTATGGATGGGACGATTGGATCTTGTGGGCTGTATCTCTACAATAATCTCCCTCTACTAGTTGTACATGCATCGTCCATGGATGATGCATGAGTTTGCAATTGCAAGAAGAGGAACGAGAAAGATTTGAGCAGAAGAAGAGGTGCATTGTTACAAAGAGGAGAGCTGCAATCCACACAAAAAAACGGTGGAGAGACGGTCCAACAATACCAACTCCATCCATGCTTCAAGGTAACCAGGATTGCATGGCATGGATAAAGAGCAGTACGTAAAAGGTGGGTCGGTGGATGAAACTTGTTCAAGTTGGATGTTTGTTTGTTGGTGACTGCATTCATCCCATCCATCCATCCACCCATGAATGAATGAATGAGTGAAGGAGGAGACGTTGGCTGGGTCTCTGGAATGCAGGATCAGATCATCATCTTCAGGACAAAGAGTGGTGGTGGACCGACCGACTCCCAAGCCATGTAATGTACACACCGTAATGGATCTTCACTCCTCCTCCCTTACAAACTACCTAAAGAAGGTGGAATCTTGCTGAATATTTCCAGAAACTTGCCTCGTTCTTCCCACAATTACAAGCGGAATGACGACCCACAGCATCCTATCCCACATTACCACAGATATTTTGAGGATGACTCCATTCTTTCCTAGGTGAGATGAAATGACAATCCCCATCTTAACGAGCTACATAACTGATTACATACACATTTCCTTGTCCATGGTGGGTGGACCAACCAACCTGAATGAACGGCTCAAGATGAGGAATGTGGAATGGACACCATGACTGCTCCTGACACTGACCGTTGTACAGCCAAGCCAGAAGGCCAGTCTACACTACATACAAACATTGGCAGGTAGGTACATGCTCTTGACTTTGGTCAACACAAGGAATGACAGGATGATGATACAAACTACTCGCTCTCTTCAATGCGTAAATAAGTAATTTGGATCTCAAATATCAAGTTGGTGGTGGTGGTGTGGTGTGACGAATCAAAGAATCAGATCGGATCAGATAAGGCCAAGCCAAGCCAACCACTTTTTAAACACAAACTAGGTTGGGACGTGGAGTGCATAACTGAATATTCATTCATCGGCATCTTTCACTGCCTGCACGCATTGCTCTCCTTTGTGGTGGACTGCTCAATTATCAAGTCAACTACAAACCCAATCCACCCAGCACTACAAGTGGATTCAGGATGGAAGCCTACAGATCAGGTTTCATTTGGAGGAGATCAATGCTGCCGACGACTGAAATGAGAGAATTGGCATGTCTTCAAAGCCCCGACCAGTGTTGGTCACAAAATCCTCTGCCAATATCTCGGGTGTCGTTGTCTTTTAGAGACGCCGTGTTTAATTTATCCTCCTCCTCCCAATCCCATCCCAGGCAGAGCATCAATTTGCAAGCCTAATGAATGTTTTGCACTTGTGCAGAGCCCAATGCATCTGCCAATCTCATGAAAGTATGATGAGATCAATGAGAGGGGAACGTAGATATTATTAGCTCCCTCCCCATGCAAAATTCAAGTGATGGCCTAATTAGCCCACCAAATAGTTCCGCTGTTAGCATAGCCCGCCGCAGAAATGCAGACAAGTTCAGACTGACTCAATCCTCATTTTCTGGGAACTTGATAAGTGCATGGATTGATAAGGGAGGGGGCTATACACCTCGGATGTTTGCCCTGTGGAGTGGTATTTACCTAACCTAATCCTCCTACACCCGAGTGGACAGATCAATTAACTCTACATAAACATGCTCGTACGCAATCATTGGGAGGAAAGTCAGACCCAAACATTGGCCATTGGTTTCATGGAACTGCAGACTCCAGATTTGCTTCCCTAACTTCCTCACAACTTCCCCCCAAAGACGGACAATCTTCAAGCCACCGAGCTGCGGCCGTCAAAGGACGGAAGGTAAGGAGCGAGTGAGTGAGTGAAGCATGGGACTTGGTTGTCCATCTCCCTCCCTCGGACAGCTCGTCGGCGAATTGGAAAGGGAAAATATCCCAGAAAAAAGGGTTGACTCTTGATTCCATTCCCTCTGTTTGCCCTGCACGGTGTGGTTATCCCAAGGAGAAAGAGGACAGTGAATGCAGAAAAAAGAAAGAAGAAGAAGAAGCCTCATGAATTGAAGCTCTTCTCCGAACAAGAAGGAGCAAACAGCCAATGCTGGGCCAAAGTTAGTTAGAGAGTGAGTGAGTGAGTAGTGGTATAAAGAGGGGGGGGGGGGTTGGTAGGGTATAAATGATGGGTAGTGGTGGGGTGGTGGTGGTGGTGCAGTGTCGGCGAGGTAGAAAGAAGCCTCAAGGACTCCTTTGATCTCCTGCCGACATCAATTGACTGCTACGGACGGGGACAAGAACCCAGCAGAACCCACCAACTCCAACCATCCAACAACCTTTTCCCTTTACACAAACTCCTTTACACAAACTCCTTTGAATGCTGCCTCACCAACCAACCAGCAACCAACGTCTTTTTTCATGCTCATCCCAGAGCCTGCCTGCCTGATCCTCCCCACACATGCAACTCTGACATTAACCCCTTTTGATATGGGTAATAAGGGAATGAGAGAGTAAGAGAGAGAAGCATGGTCCGACACCAAGAGAAAAAAGAATTGAACTTCTTCCACCCGTTCTCTTCCTCACTACCGATCAGCCGGTCTCAGGCAG
>JAQIWC010000280.1:0-10958 GCA_034694605.1 Folsomia penicula | reverse complement strand
GACCATGCAATAATGAGAAGTTAATGTTACATTACACCACGTCCTTTAACTAACCATGAATGAGTGAAGTCTGTATCCATGTACTGCATCCTAGGATTCATGTGGAGAAAGTCCTCCTTTACGTGTAAAATTGTATACGCGTGTTCAGAGTGGCGTGAGTTCAGTTCATCTCTCTCTCTCCCAAACCTTCACCACCATCGGGTATCAAATATCGGCCATCAAATCAAATCAAAGTAAGCATTTTATTTATTTATTTTTCTCAGTCAATTAGATATCAATCTTTGAAGGTGTCTAAAATCGTTAATTCTTTGGTATTGCCTTTAAACAGTTCATTATATGGCTTCGCTGTTCTAAGTATGCCGGCACTTTTGTTCAGTAGCTTAGGGTTAAGGCCACGACTCCTCATCTCCTTCTTGAAAGAAAAAGAGAAACCGAAAGTTAATGGTTAAAAATACAAGGATTTTTTTTGTACAAAACTCTAACATAATGAGAAGCTAGGATTTATATTATTAGCCCAGATAAGTCGTGCATTAGCATCAGGAGGGAGGATATATGTAGTTCAATGTTAAATAGCACTTTCTATATAGAATGAACTTGACATTGAACACGAATTGGCCATGGTTCAAAAAAAAGAGTCGCCGAGATCATTTCCCTGTAGCCGGGGATCGATTGTAATGTAATGACCCCAGCAGAGTTGTACTTTATATAAAACTCCTTGTTACGTGTTTTATTGTGCCCTACTAAAATGTAGACCACAATAGACAAGGCATGCAAACGTGGTGTGTAAAGGCAATGCCATGTAATAATGCTCCTTCAACCTATGCATAAATACTGTCCATTTAGAATAACCTTGCTTAAATTAGAAACTCTAAAGTGGATCTAATTTGGGCTTTCAGATCAGACTCATTTTACCACTCAAAGCAGCAGGAGCACACTTGATTCTCTAAAATCTAATCAATTCATCCATCTAATAAAATGGCACCAACGGACATGGACGCTTTGAAAAGTAAGAAGGTTCCCATCATCTGGGTCCTTGGGGGACCTGGTTCTGGAAAAGGAACCCAGTGTGAGCGTCTCATTAAACGATATGGGTAAGAACATCTAAACTTTTCCTTCACTTGCTTCATCGTCTCATTCATAAATCGTTATTTAAAAAAAAATTATTTCTATTTATCCAGATTTCAGCATTTGTCTTCTGGAGACTTGCTTCGTGATGAGGTTGCATCTGGGTCTGCGAAAGGAAAGGAATTGAATGAGATGATGAAGAATGGCGTTCTCGTTCCACGAGCAGTCGTTTTGGACCTAATCAAATCAGCCATGCTAAAAAATCTGGCAACTGCCAAAGGATTTTTGATTGATGGATATCCACGTGAGGTGGAACAAGGGGTGGATTTTGAGGATCAAGTAATTATTTACTTATACTTTTATTTATTTAATATAGTAATTGTAATGTTATTATTAATCAATTAATTAAGATTGCTCCCGCTGCATTGGTCTTGTACTTTGACGTATCTGATGAAACAATGACGGAACGTCTCCTTGGAAGAGCAAAGAGTTCCGGTCGTGCGGATGACAATGAGGAGACAATAAAGAAGCGTTTGGTAACTTTCCACCAATGCTCTGAACCAGTCATCAAGAAGTACACCGAGAAATGTGTGAGCATCCCTGCCAACACGGATGTGGACACCATTTCCAAGAAATGCTTTGAAAGTGTGGACAAAATGTTGAAGGATCTCGGTCTACCTGTACCTTCTTAAAAAAAATCTAGAATGTTATCTGTGACTCAATTTGCTTGACAAAAAAAAACAAAACAATGCTTTTCCCAGCATAAAAGCTTGTATGCTACATACTGCTGACTTGCTTGTCTAAAAAAAAGTGATGTTAGAGTTATCAATAATAAGAGTTCATTATTCGTTTCATCTTTAATGTTTATTTAAAGCAACTTGTTATTCCTTCTCTTTATTCGTCTGAAAAGACAACAATCTATTTGACACAGGCCCTAATAAGAAGTACTTAATAAATGCCAAGTGCATTACTTATTATTACAACAACAAGCAACCAAAAAAGCCCTCCATCATGAACAATTATTCAATGATCATCCATGATATACATCAACTAATTCAATTAAAAATTGCATGACATGATAACAAGCGGATGAATTGGATAAGAAGATCAACTATGAGACTGAATGCCAGGCCAGAAAAATATTGCGAGTGCAACTAATGCCACATAGTATCCAATTGTGTTGGGTGAAAGCAGAGATGTGGTTCTGGTTGGAAGAGGGCCAGCAGGAATCAAATCCGAAACCAACCCGTCTTTTTGACTTCTGCATATCAAAACACACGAACCTTTTTTCAGCCAGTCAGAGGGGATACAATTGTTTTCCTCTTCATTGCCCTGTCAGACAAAAATACGACTCAAAGAAACATAAATAATGGTCACATTCAAAGCCATCAGTAGTCACAATTTTTGTCCCCGACCAGACATCATATAGGCAAGGCATATATAATCACAATAAGATCCGCTATAAAACATTTATGTATTAATAATTTTATCAAAGTAATCACAAACTGAGTCACACTTCATTCCAATTAACAATTTAGACTGCACAATTTCATACATTTTTAATCAACTTGTTTAGTCATTCTCGCTTATCTCTCTCTTCCCTCTCATCGTGTCGAGTTTTTGATTAGTTTAATTCATTCTTATCTGTCTGCTGATCAAAAAAGTTTTTGTGGGATCGAGTTAACAATAATAGTGATAATGGAACGGTATGCTGGTAACATTGCGTACCAGTATAGTTAGATAGAGAGGAAATCGTGTAATTGTTGTTCATGAGGGGGTGGAATTTTTGAGACGTTCGTCAGTTTTACTTGCCTTTTGAAGTATTTTAATTTTGAGAAAAAGACAATTTTCAGGTAAGTTAGCGGATTGTATTGATGAATTTGTCATTGGATAATAGCATCATAATAAATGACGATATATTCTATTCATTCAGTTGGATCAGAATCAGAGTTGGAACGCCTTGGATGGAAACGAGACATGGTGGTGTTGAATATTCGTTCAGAGATTATTGGATTCTCTGGCTATTTAACAAACTGAGGGAGGGAGGAATGTGTGATGGGAGGACAGCAAACTAAGGAAAGGTCTTCGACGACGACTAGGATACAAAGACGACCAAACTACTTGGGAAGCAATGTCTTTGCTGAGCATCACGGTTCGTAATTTTTATAATGATAAGTTACACACACCCTTTGGAACGTTGTCGTCAATAAATATATATAATTCGTATTTTATCATGTCCATGTTTTTTTAAATTCATTTGCAGAAGCACTGTTAGCTGGTAGACCTTTACCAGAACCACCAGAATGGTTGGAAGCCTTTCCTCCAAAATGGACATCCAAGGATAACTTATTGTCAGATGGGGATGATCTCTTTGTTGCACTATACGATTTCCAAGTTTCTGGAGAAAATCAGCTACCATTGTTAAAAGGGGAGAGAGTGAGGGTCCTAAGCTATAATAGCAATGGAGAATGGTGTGAAGCTAGGTCATCGTCTGGGCGTATCGGATGGGTGCCTTCAAATTATATCTCACCTACACACTCTCTCGAAAAATACTCTTGGTAAGATATGCAATATATATTATGCCCCGTTAAGATATTTATGATAAATAATAATAATGGGACATTCAAAGATTTCCTTGTTGCATATCTCAAAACAACTCACATTCAAATTTATATACAAAATTAGGTACCACGGTCGAATTTCTAGAAACGCCGCAGAATATTTACTGAGCTCTGGGTATGAAAAAGTTTATGTTAAAAATATGAAAAAGTTCCTAATAAAATTGTTATTGCAGGATCAATGGAAGCTTTTTGGTCCGCGAATCAGAATCCAGCCCTGGACAGCGTTCTATATCTTTGAGGCATGAAGGTCGAGTATATCATTACAGGTATTTCATTCTGTTTTCTGTGTTTAATTATTCGAAAAGGTGAAGGTAATTAAATATCCTGATTCTTATGTTTTTTTTCAGGATTAGTCAAGATAACGATGGAAAAGTGTTTGTTACGACAGAATCGAGGTTTCAGACATTGGCAGAGTTGGTTCACCACCATTCCATGCATGCAGATGGTCTTATTACTCAACTTTTGTAATTATTGCAACACATATAATTCTTCTCAATTCCAAAAATTCATTCATATTTTGAATGCATTATTTTTTATTTCAACAGATACCCAGCACCAAAGTGTCAAAAACCAACTCTATTCGCCATTTCACCTGGTAGGCTTGACTAATTATTACGTTTGAAGATTGAATACAATGTTTAAAAAATTCTGGTCTGTTTTTTTATTGCCAGAACCCGACGAATGGGAGATTGATCGACGTGATATTGCAATGGTAAGTCAACTTATCATGCATCGGTATTACACCGAACCTTATACTAGTCATCCATTTGCCTAACTTTTTAAAATGTTTATATTTACAGCGTCATAAACTAGGGGGTGGCCAATATGGAGATGTTTATGAAGCGTATTGGAAGAAACGAGATGGAAGTGGTTTTACAGTGGCTGTGAAAACGTTAAAAGAGGATACTATGGCCTTAAAAGATTTCCTGGAGGAGGCGTCGGTAAGTTTAGAACCACACGAGCTGGTTTTGGTTTCGAGCCATTTGTCTCAAGAAGTTGTGAACGGCGTTTTTTTCAGATTATGAAAACTATGACACATCCGAGTTTGGTCCGACTTATCGGTGTTTGCACTCGAGAACCACCATATTACATCATCACAGAGTTCATGGAAAATGGAAACTTGTTGGATTTTCTTCGTTCTTGCGATAAAAACCTTGTTAATGAATACGTACTTCTTCACTTTGCAACTCAAATTGCTTCAGCCATGTCTTACTTGGAGTCGAGGAATTTTATTCATCGCGATCTAGGTATGAAAAAATATTAGGATTTTAGAAATTACGAATATTGATTGAAACCCTATTAAATTAAATTCTATCAAATATAGCTGCACGAAACTGCCTCGTTGGTGACAAGTTTATTGTGAAGGTGGCAGATTTTGGGCTTGCCAGATTGATGCGTGACGATACATACACAGCTCATGCAGGGTCCAAATTCCCGATAAAATGGACTGCACCAGAAGGATTAGCCTACAACAAATTTTCAACAAAAAGTGATGTCTGGGCATATGGAATTTTATTGTGGGAAATCGCAACTTATGGCATGAGTCCCTATCCTGGATTAGACCTTACGGACGTATATCACACATTAGAAAAGGGCCATAGGTAATGAATCAGAATCAACATTTTAAATGTTTGCATAGACTGTAAATAAATTAATGTATTTATTTCAGAATGGATTGTCCACCTGGTTGCCCTGAAATAATTTATGAAATTATGAGATCATGTTGGAAATGGGACCAAGCAGGTATAAAAATTCAACCGTGAGGGTTGTTGAGATTTTGTAAAATGTAATGTTTGTATGCATATTTTTTATTTTTTATTTAGAGCGACCACATTTCTGGGAAATACACGGTACATTAGTGTCATTAATGCAGCCTCCTGTCCAGTATTTTGAAGAAGACGATTTTAGTGAACCTCCAGTGATACCCAGTTTTCAAGATCATGTCGGATCTGGTGAGTTAATCTATTAGAGCTAGCAATACATATATTTTTTTTTAAATTAATCATCAAACTCATACAGAATCTCCACAATCTTCCATATTTCTTACAACATTTGGAGGTAACAGTTTGCTTCCCACTGTTCCTACATCTTCTTCTGCCGCTGCTTCTGCTTCTGCAAATGCTGCAATTGTTCGAAGAAATAAGAAAGGAAAACAAGCACCTGCGCCACCGAAAAGAACAAGTTCATTTAGAGATAGTCAGTGCGATTTGGATCCGGAAAGCCAGGGTTATGCATTAGATGATGATTTTAGTGGTGAAGTTCAATTCATTCGCCGCCGTGAAAATGCTTCGTTTGAAAAGTTGGAGGATTTTACGGATGCAGATTATGCAGACATGAGTGGGGCTGATGCGGATGACGACTCGGAAGTTTCAGACACTGCTCAATCCGTTCCAGAAATGAGAAGCACAAAAGATTTTCGTGATAGGAACATTTTAAAATCATCCAAAAGCTCAAAGTCACGCACTTATCCAATTAAGGACCACATTGGCTCAAGCAGGGGCTCAAATAATTCTACTAATCCAATGAAGACACAAGTGCGTATTTCAATAATTCATTAAATTGTAATTCCATGCGTATAAGCGTGTATTTGATTTTACGTGCTTACTTCTTACTTATTACCTGATACAGATTTTCGCTTTGGAAGAAGTCAATGTGAGGAAAGCAATCAACAGATACGGCACCTTACCAAAAGGAGCGAGAATAGGCGCATACTTGGATTCAATGGTGATTTTTTTATAAAATTATGATCATTGGTTTGTTTTGTGTGGATTATTTATAAAAAATTAATTGTGTAAATTAATAATTAATAGCGTGCAGACCCAGATTCAGGAATTGTTCGAGACTCTGTAGATGAAGAAATTAGAAAATCTAGTTTACCCCAGCCTAAATCGAAACCAGTCAAACCGGTACTGTTTTTTAATGCATACAGTTTAATTAAGAACATGTTTGGAACAAGTTGATTTCTTTCTTACAGAAAACCATTTCTCCCGTTCGTTCGAAATCTCAGAAAATGGCTCATTCTCCTAAAACTCGTCAAAAATTATTGGATCCAAATGGAAAATTATTTCAATCTCCTGGAATAAGTAAATCAACGTCCAATAGTCCAGTCCTGGAAAGTAGAACCAATTTTGGTAGTGTTGTGACAAATGAGGCACCAGAGCTTAAATCAATCAGTGAACTCAAAGACAAACCTAAACTCACAAAGTCATCTTCTACAAATGTGAATGGAAATGGAAACCATGAACAAGCTGAAACGTCTCCTACCGTTAGTACCTTTGTACCTATTATTTTTTGAATACTTAAATAATTGCAAAACTTGAGATTACTTTTGTAATATAATTAAAATATATTTATATGTAGGGAGCTGACAAAGGATCCTCAAACTCTCCTGCCTTGCAACTTGTTTCCGAAATATTTGAGAGTTTAAAAGTGAAGAACGTTAAAAGTGATCAGAAAAAAGACTGTGAGGGCACCGACAATTCGGATAAAAATAAACCCGTTGTAAAGTCTCGTTTTGGCGACTCGACAATACCAACGTCACAACCAAATACTTCAGAAAACTTTGAATCACTAAAGTCTAGGCTGAGAAAAGTTTCCAAGTCAGTAGAGGATAATATTGAGTCTTCCAATGATGTACAGGATAGCCCAACGAAAGTGAGTCCAACTATTGAAACGGAAAATTGTGCAGATCATAATGGAAAGGAAAAACGGTCCAGCACAGGGAGCATCACTAATCTTAAAAGGTACAAACACTACTATTTGGAAAAATAGCAGTTTTTATTTAAATATTTTATTATTTGTCAACTTCTAAAGACACTGATTTTTTACTTGTTTTTTTCTTATTCTCGTACTAGACTTTGGGAAAGTCAGCGAAACGTTCAACAAGAATCAGTAGTAAAATCGCCATCACCAAAGAGTATTACCAAAGATCCAGCAGATTCTGGTGTCAGCAACCGTGTCGCAGAAAAGTCATCCATAGTCAAAAGTGAAAGCACATCCCTGAAAAAAATCGAGACTGAAAAGGTGAAAGGAAAAGAGTTTGGCAACCATCAGCCTCCATCAATCAGTGACAGCAAAACAAAGGGACCCAACTCAAAATCAATCTTTCCAAATCCAAAGACTGAAAATAAGCCTGTGAAAGTTAAACGCGTTTGGCCCCCGCCCGGATTGTCATCAACAAATGATTCGTCGAAACCTTCGATCCCTACAAAACCCTTAGTATCCAAGAAAATGAATCCCATTTATGCAACACCATCGCAGCGTGTGGACCATTCTAGTAGAAGTATGTTGTACAACATTAATTTATTAATTAATCATTTGATAAATGCTCTAATATTTTGGTTTTATTTTTTTCTGTAATTTTATAATAGTATACAGTGATGACCAAGGGACTTTAGTGGATCGTTCTGAAATGGTGAAGCGATGGCTGGCATTGGATGCAATGATAACCACATTAACTTGTTCTACAGGAAATCTAATTAGGTATTTGGAAATCTAATTTGGTATTTATTAGCACCGGACGTGAACAATTGACATTTTATTGACCTTGTAATACCCTAGCTCTTTGTTTCCATTTATTCTTTTTTTGTTTCAAAACTTCAATCTCTTTCTCCATACGTTCCATCTTAGCTCGCAATGATGATGAGGATTTGACCTGTGACGCTGATGGGACGACCATGGTGGGGTTAGCTTCGAGTTGAGTTCTAAATCATAAAAAACGAGCATTATTATAGGGCATGTCATTCACAATATTAGTAAACAAAACTAACCTAATATCTTGCAACGCTTTCACGCCGACCTTTCGGCTACCCCCACGTGGATTACAAGTATCACGACCCTTGTTATCTGTAATGTGTTTTTCCAGGTCAGTTTTATAAGCAAACCATTTGTTGCATCGGTCACATTTAAAGGGCTTTTCCTTAGTATGCACGACCATGTGCCTGAAAGAGGTAAATAGACAAATTGTTGCATAAAAAGTAAAAGAATATTCACAAAAGCATTACCTTTTAACGAGGTACAGATAGTCAAAAGTAGAATCACATAAATCACACTGGTATTTTCGAGTCTTCTTTGGTTTTGGCTTTGATTTAGATTCAGGCACTTTCTCCTCCTCCTCCATCACAATTTCCACTAGATTGTCCGTATGAGAGCTACAAATATGATAAAAATAACAATCATAAGCATTTATTATATATTATCATGTGTATAAAGAATTATGAAAATATTACTCTATTATTTTATCAATTTCGCCTAAAAATCCATCCAAATAGAATTTGGCAGTTCGTGGTTTGAATGCACATTTGGCGTCCAACTTGTCCCGAGCATAAAACTTGAGTTGACACCCAGAGAAATAGCACCCTCCATAGAGACCCAAGTCAATGACTTCACTGGCATCAGCGTAGAGTGTAGATTTAAACTTATCACTGCAAAAACAATGCATAAATTACATAAATAATGACAAAAATATACGTGTAAATAATCATTTGCTGCTTACAAATATGAACAAAACTGTCCTTGTCTCCCTGTCATCTTCTTGACCTTCCGGCCCTCCGCCTTTCTTATAGCAAAAGATGCTGCTTCCTCTTCGTCCAACTTGTCCGACACCCCAACAGACAACTCTCTGATCCTCCCTTTCTTGTCCCTCCAAACCACGACTAGCACCCTATGAATTTGCAGGAATGTACCTGTGAAAAAGAAATTATTTTAATGCATTCACATTAATCCATCACAATTAATAAACGGACTTACGTTCTTTCACCAAATCACTCTTTGTTTTCTCTGTAAAGGTGTAATCCACCTTTACAAAGTACACTTTGCTTTCCTCGGGGACATCACTCAACTTTAACACTTTACTTTGTGACATGACTAAACTATTGGAATAATTAAATCTATTTTCTACTTGACTTTATTCACGACGACTAGTAAATGATGACAATAACACATGTCTCCTTTTTTCCCGCCAGGATTTCAACTGAGGCTCCATTGGAGTTTTATGTGGAAGTTTTATCTCATGCAAATGTATGTGAAGGGCATTCTTGTCTTGTTTTTTTTTTTATTCATTTCATTCATTTAAATCATTTGTAAATTGTATGATGATTATATTTTAGAGCAAAGAGCCATGGCAGTTGGATGGTCCTGAAAAGTTGGAAGTTTCACGGGATCTCAAAGAAGTGGGGAATAAATTTTTTGCCAAATCCAATTTTCGCGTTGCATATAAAAATTACAAGAAGATTATTGATCATCTTAAGGCTGAAGCTCGTAAGTATTTGAATTAATTTTTGCTTTAAAAACAATTTACTTTACTTGTAATATGTTATTAATTTGGGCTTAAAAATTATTTTTCAGTATTGGTTGGGGAGCAGGAAGAGGAACGTAAAAAGCTACTCCTCGCTGCCTACCTCAATATGGCAATTTGTAACTTGAGGATGGGTAAAGCAACGGCGGCCATTCGTAACTCTGATGATGCTTTGGAGTTGGATCCCAAAAGCACGAAAGCTTACTTCCGGAGAGGACTGGCAAGACTGGATGTGAACCTCCCAGAGCAGGCCAAGGAAGATTTCGAAATGTCTCTCATGTATGATGAATCAAACTACGTAGCAGCTCAAAAAATCATTATTTGTGAAGTGATGATGCTAGATAATCTTAAAAAGGAGAAGAAAATGTACGCCAAAATGTTCTCATCATAATCACCCCCCCTCCTCGTCTCGTAACTGATTTTTATCTCGAGGTTTACATTCTTGAGGTTTATTTAAATTTAAATTTAAACGCATTACTCTTAACTAAATCTGGTAATATTGAGAGAGTTCAAAATACAATAATACCCTAAAACAATGTGATAAGAGGGAGTTTCATTATAGTTTTATATAAAAAAAATTACGTTACAATTATGTTACTTTAATTTACTAAAAATTAAATATTGGTTAAATAAAGTTCCCTAGTTCAGTCAATATTTGGGATAATCTAAAAAAGAGAACCTTATCCAATATAACCTATTTATCTAAGTTATCATTATTTTCTTTAATCAAACACTATTAAACGTCAATCAAAAAAAATTACGTCATAACTACTTGCGTCATTAATTAAGCACAAACTGCATATAAATAAATTAGACAAACAATGGAATGAAATAGAACACAAAAAGAGAGATTTAATACAACTTTGTAGTACAAAATGAATAATAGCTTATCTACCGTAAGGTCATAAATTACACAAAGAGGAGGGTATAACCTACATAAATAAATACATTTTCATAGCATACATACATATAGGATA
>JAQIWC010000279.1:0-10967 GCA_034694605.1 Folsomia penicula | reverse complement strand
CTGCACCAGGTCCGAGTCGAAGAAACCAACTGGAAGTAGCGTTCTTCAGGCTGCTGCGGCACGTCGAAAAGGAAGTAAAGGACACATGTAAATGGTAGATTAAGCAGATATTAGAAAAAGGTTTAGTGATCACGTCCCAAGTTAGGTTTCGTAAGTTTGTGTCATTCCTTTATGATTCTCTCTGTGCTATTTTGGGGCCAGACCAAGTTCATTTTTAGAGTCAGGTGGCACTCACAGGCTTTCTACCACTATTTCCGTCTCAACATCTATCAATCTATGTACATATCTGTGTATCTGTACATAGACGTGTTTGTTTATATCCTTGCGTACATACTACTGATTTGTAAATCTCATTAGATCGCATCGCACAATTGCACAGATTGCATATGGATCATGGGTTTCGCATGGGACACATTCTGCCGAAACCAACTCTGACGAGTAATAGGAAGGAAGATGAACACAGAACGCACGTTGTTGGATTGAATTGGCAACAAACTCAAAACCAAGTAGTCGAAAAATGCATGCAATACACGCTCATGCATGTATGTATTAACCCTTGGGTTAAAGATGCACATTCTCCGTGGTAAATAACAAAACAGTGATTTGCAAATAACAAAAAGTTATTTTCAATACAAGGTCACAATAAATACAAGAAATTAGTAAAATTTAAGATAATTAAGGTTTAAATTAGAATTCTATCTTTTCGTTATAAAAAATTCCCTCACTTTTTTGTCAAATTGACAAATCATTTCATTACTCTTAATCAATCAATCAAATTTATTCAGCTTTTGATATGGCCATAAGCCCTTATCAATACATAAATTTAATAGGACACTGCAGTTTTTAAAAAGGCAGTGGAAAGAATTAGCAATACATAGGTAATAGCATGAAAGGGATATAAAAATGAGAAAAAACAAATATAATACACTGGAAAATTTGTGAATTTACGGCTAAAGTGGCCATTTGTTGAATAAAGAAGACGAAAAATTAAACAATGAATTTGTGAAGACGGTGGAGTATTTCTTAAATAATTCAATTGTGTCTGATGAATCAATGTTGAGATGAGAAAGTGAGAGTTGGGCTAAGCATTCATCGAGGATCGGATGAAATCTGAGGGCGTTGGACGAAGATGGTATTGAATTGATATGAAATTTGGATGAGTGAGAAATATTTTTACATGACCTTAAATCATTATGAAAGAAGACTCTCGCAATGGGTTTTTATTACTCTTTGTAGTAACTAACTATGTAATTGCTAATAAAATACACCACAACAATTGTCGTCATGTTCTTATTTGAACAAAACAAATATATTTATGATGGATGGATGAATACATATTTGGCTAAAAAAATATTCGATAAGATATCAACATTAAAAATGAGTGAAAAGGATGAGACTACAGGTATCATTATTACTAAACTTTTAGGTAACTGTCTGTAGTAGGCATTTATAATATGCATCTGCTGCTGGTTCACTCTTGGCTCCTTTAGCGGAAGGCTATTTATTAACCACTCACGAGAACGAGTACATTTATTACGTGGTTCAAAAATTTTGCATTATTATTCTGCATAATGACTCACTATTTGTAATTCTTCGGAAGTTGTTTACACAGTTAAACGCTGATGCGAGATTAGATAATCAAGTATTGCCAACTTGTATGGGTGGGCTAGGAGGGGATTTCCTTCTCACTTGTAGTCACATCATAACAATTATTTATACATTTTTTCATAGCTCTTTTCTTATTCCGAATTGGTGGTGTACCAATAATTACTGATAATCTAACGAACACAAACTCATCGTGGAGCTTAGTATGTAATAGGTAACAATATAAGAAGTATTCTTTCAGTATTACTATTACAATCACGAAAAGTTTTATCAGTGAATTTCAACTATATATGTAGGAACTAATCACTACTGAAATCTGGTGCAGATCATTGTACTGTCATCTTGATTCTTTTCTCAGTAATAATAGATATATACCAATATGAATAGTTACAAACAATTTATGTGCTCTTACTCTTGCACATCAATGACATATGTATGTCTGCACGAAGACGGAATGCGGAAGATACTGACGGTGGTTACCCTTCTTCTTTTTGGACACATGTACATATATTATTATACACGAATGATTGGGTGAGAAAATGATGGTCCATGAGGCTCTAGTTGAAAGGAACTAATTAGGAAATGTTGATAAACTGGCTTTGGGACGTCGAGGAGATACGCCACGAGGAGATACGCCACGAGCCACTGTTGATGTAGGAGTCATTAGAGTCAGAGTAGCTGATTCAGATCCCATGACTGGATAAGATGTAGTACGTTTGGCTGACCTATGCATGTCGAGTAAAAGTACATATTTGTGAACTTTCCATCATTTTTTAAATAAAATTTTAAGGCTAATTTATGCACAAGTAAACTATTAAATAAACCTTCGACGTCTCATGGCAAGTGGTTGGCCGGGTAGACCGAAATAACCTCGAGGGATGACCATACGCGCATTTCCATGGGCAGGGCGACTTCCCCCATGAGCTTGCAAAGCATTTAAATGAGCTGAATACCCATCGCTCAGTACTGTCGCCATCGAGTGTTGTTTCTTGGACGCTTTCCCTACAATGAATATCCTATCGGGTGAAACGGATGCGCAGGAATAAACTCCAATATCCTTACTACTGCCATAAGCAGCATGTATCATCAATTTCTGGTCCTAAACAATCAACAATGTAATTAAATCCTTGTTTGTATTTAATTATTTTACTCTTATTTTACTTTTGACCTCATACCTGAACTAAACTTCTCAAATAATCAGCCTTGTGACCTAAAAAGTCTGTTGACAAACCATCCGCAAAAGAGACGAGCCCATGAGGGAAATTATGCTGTGCCAACCAAGAGACTACTTTGTGTTGTTGCATGTCTGGACGACCAGTTACGTAGATAATTAAATATCCCAGCTCTTGCCAATGACTGGAAAGAGTAAAGAGAAAAGTAAATGTTCAGTCAGATACTTATAATCCTTGCCAGGTCGATTGTTGTTTGTGCTTAAAAGTTGTTACTTTAAAAAAAAAATTACCGAACGACATCAACTGCACCTGCTCTGACCCGAGGATCTCTTCCTGTGACGGACACGCTTGCTGTAAATGAACCGTCTATGCTGAACACAACACACTCAGTCTTTGGTGGAACGACGGCACAGTAGAAATCCACACAAGTATGATCTCCCCTTCAAACAATATCATCAGCATTTTAATTTTGTGCATACATATGCAACATACATGCACATATAATAATAATATAAAGAACATTTATTTAAATTACCGAACCACCATTTTCACGGGATAGATCCCATATCCCAAACCTTTATCACTGGGAATTGTGTAATAAATACGTCCATTTTTATCAGTGACCTCAGTACAAAGTTGACTCCATTCTCCCATGGGTGGATCTTTCATGATATAAATGTCCACTTTTTCACCAGTCAGTGTCACCATGTCCAGCGGTCCATACATAAATCTGGCTTTTAAAACTTGTGCATATCCTTCGCCTACTATCACGTCATTGGCACGGTGGTTGGCTGCGACATTCTACAAAAATATCCATAAATACAATACAACCCTCCAACGAAACTTATATTCCATCAGACTAAACAAATGAACCTTTAGTTTTACGGATGTTCTTTTCTTGATCCATTTTTCTCGTGGTTGATTCGGAGTAAATACCCTGACTTCCTTTTCATCTTGGGACAACAAAGAATTTGACTCTTGAAACCCAATCTGGAATTTAGCAAAAGCAATATTCAACCATTCTTACAACTCACAGTAATTTTCCAACCAATTCAAATTTTCTAACCTGTCGTAAAATGAAAGCAATGGCGTCTGTAGATTCCCAATAGCTTGCATGAAACAAGTGTGGGAGAGAGTGTAAAGGAAATGATGCTAAAGCTTCTGGACAATACAGGGCATAATCAATACGTTTGTTGCCCCACCATTTGTGTGTCACTGCAAAATTATAAAAAAAAGTTGATGTTATAATTATATTTGTCTGAAAATATGAGCCAACACTCAAAAGACATTGGATAAAAAATACTTAAAAAAATAAGTTTACATTGATTAATGGCTTGAAGAGAAAGTGCATCAGTTAAACCAGACATGCCACTTTGAATGCTAATATCGGATAATCGACGACCACAGCTGGACGTCAGTGCTCCAAAGCTACCTCCAGATTCGGCAAACAGGTGTGGATTACTTTGTATGCTTTCCACTAAAAGTTTAAATCAAAAATTAATTAGAACTATAAACAAACATTTGGATCAGAATTTAATTTGTGAATGCTCACGTAAATGGTAAGGTAATCCATCTCCCAGCGGGTATTTTGTATAACGTGCTACATTGACAGGAGGTACTCCAGCAAATCGAGCTGAAATCAAGGGCTCCAGTCTAGCAGCCAGAGGGTCAGTTGGATGAAAGAGGTTGTACACTTGCTGGCATGGTCGAGTCCATGGCACTAAACAAAAATTGGGCAATTAAAATTGTATTAAGTATTACAAAATTGCTTACTGTGTCGATCTTCTGATTGAATCCGACGAGTTGCTAGAACTAGTCCAAGAGGGCTTCCAAACATGAAAAAATCGCTGACATCGAAATCCAATTTGGCGTTCCCTGAATCACTTGCGGAGGATGAAGATCGTCTTCTCGCCTCATTGGCGGTAGTAGTAGGACAATGCAAGTGATCTGTGTACAACGAAAGAAAAAGAAAAATAGGTTAAACCCACTTTCAATGAATTTTTATATCCTTTTTATCTCGTACCTGGACTTGGTGGGACGTCATCCTCGTTTGCAAACTGCCCTGAGCAGGAATGCTTAGCTAAAGCATCATACCCAAGAATAGACCCCATAGAGTCCCCAATGAAAACTATTTGGCCACTGAATCCTTGTCCTTCTTCACACCTAAGAAAATCGTTGAACACTTGGTTGGCAGCCACCACGGTTTTTGACACAGCATCCAAATATTCCAACTGGCACGTTGATACAAGAGGTATTGCACCGATTGGCACGGATTCATGGGTCATTTGTGGACTATCTCCGGTCCCATAAACGTCAAAGCTGTAAGGGCTCAGACTAAACAAAATAATACAGCATTTAATGAAAAGTAAAATTACGAAATTGCATTGCATACCATAATGATTTTAATAATAACTTATTGAGTTACCTAGAGAGTATAGCCAATGCGTCCGTACAGACGGATGGACATGGCACCAGTTTGACCACAACGTGACCCAAACAATGTGGATAATGTTGTCTTATCACAGATTCGAAAGCACCTTTAAAGAATATTTAATTAATACGGATATAATTATTAAGGGTGGAAAAAATATAATACAGAGATATAATGAGTGGTTAATTAAAACACCTTTAAAGGTGGTCACATCCGACTTTTTGGCAGGTAGATCTACAGTAGCGTCTAATGCACTCCCTGCGTGAAGCACCATACATAGCACCGTTGTACTACAACTTGTGGTGACTGCAGTGTTTCCTGTGGCAAGTATAGTTGGAGATAAAGGTAATGACGTATCCACACTCCCACGACTCACAAGCACCCTGTGTCTTTCCCTTTCAGTAGTTACCCGTTGAAGAAATGGTTGGCTGAATATGCTATCATCTGAAGGAAAACAAAATCAAAACCAGTTTGAATTTAAGGTGTATAAAATATAAAATAAACCCACCTTTTTTGTCATCGGATTTCGCGAGATCCTCATTTTGTGGAATGAGATCTAACGAACTCCATTTGGTTAAAGAGACGGCGTCATCTCCATCTGAAAAATAAGTCAATACAAATTATATACAAGGCAGCAAGTTGAGCATAAATGTGCCTCTGCAATACCTAAACAATCAAAAAACTCTTCTTCACTTCCTTCCGAGTCGCTTTCTTTTTTCATTAGACTTTCTACTTTCCATGCACCGCTGACTTTTACACTTTTTGCAGATTTTGACCCTGGAGAACTCAGGATAGGATTAGGTCCTTTGCTGAGAATGACTTTGGGTGATGATGAATCCGGAGTTTTCGTGTCAATGTTTTCCACGGTAATTTTTGGAGACGTACTTGTACTAGGTGTCGTTGTTTCGTAATTATGTTTAATTCGGTCAGGAGCCGACCAACCAATGGGATCTGACGTTTTAATATTCCTGCCGCTATCCATACTACAACTTGCGTCGATAGCAATGCGCTGAGATTCTTTAATAACTTCCTTAGAGTCATCTTGTTCATACTCTTCTTCGTAATCACCGTCGTCCTCACCACCACCCATCTTTTTTCTTAGCGCATCCTGCGTCTGTCTTTCTAATACGCGTATATCACTCATTGTCATGCCGAACCATTCATCTTGCCAAGCCCAAGCTTCTTTATGAGCTCGAGCCATGGTTTTTCGTAATGCTGCATAAAAAATAACCAAAATTGCAGATTGAGTGAGATTGTTTTTAATTGATTAATCTACACAAGAACTCACCAATGTCATGGATAAACTTTTCAATTTTGCTTTGCATTCCCCAGTAATGAAATTCCACACGGCACAATTTGTACGCACACATTATTGCTTTCCCAGAGGATGACATGTCTTTACCCTGTAAAACCACAACGAATGTGGGCAATAAATATACACATGCAGTCAATCAAGTGTCATAATAACATATTGGTTTTATGCATTTTATTTAACCACCACTCTACCAAATTACCTCGCATTCTTGCCAATAATTTTCAATCCAATTATCCTGTAAAGGGCCTCGACCCGTTTTCTCTGAAACGTAAAATTTCGGGTCTTCCTCTTTGACATAGTCCGCGCCGTACACTTGATCCTTAACGACATCAATTAAATCTAAAATAAATATATAAAAAACATTTAAACCATGTTAACTTAATCAAAGTGAGCTTCACAAATGTTATCCATAAGCCTATGACCTAATTATCAAACCAAACCACCCACGCATCTTTCAGGTAATCCTCAAACACCTACAAAACATGACGGTGTGTTTTGGCAAATTTTCTTTCATAAGATTCTTATATGGTTATCAATGCATCTCACACAATCTCACGAGCTGTTTATCAGTGTATTAATGCTCACAATAGTGATGTCATATTTTTATAGTTTTGCTTCATTGGGGAGAGAAAAAAAAATTTTTACTCAAAAATTCCAGTCTCATGGATATTAATATAATGCAGCAAGATTTATTACGGCCGTTACAAATATTTTTAAATTTTCTTTTTTACTCAAACTCAAACTACGGAGTCTGTTCCAATGGTTTGATCCCACATTCTAAAACCAAAAACCACTTCCTCCGGTTCAACCACAACTCCTGGAGAGTGAAGTACGAATAGTTATGCTGGGGCACGTATAGTCAAACTTAATCTCGTACCAAATTTTTTCTCACATTTTGAAATCTCATAAAAAAGAACTTGCATTCCTTAGTGTAAGTGTAAAGTTATTTCTATCCTCAAGAAAATATTTGTTTCTTGATGAAAGAAAATCACTAATTCAATTTATGAAAATGTCAATCAGTGGCGAGTGAAACCAAGCGATACTGCTAAATGCAATTGCAAAGAACCACAAAGTTCCCAAGTAAATCTTTACGAGCTTTCGAATTCTCTTAATTCATACCACAAAAACAACCAAAATTGATTAGCGATTGGTAGCAATGAATAATTTATTTTGGAGAGATTTTGGATGAATATAACGGAAACGTACAAATTTAGCATATTCGTGAGGTGGGCTAGTCAAACAGTGAAGTTGCATGCAACTGCATGCATGTGGACGTAAGTAAAGAATGCATGCATGCACACCGCAAATTAATGTCATCATGTTTTACAGAAAGTAAACAATGTTTGACATAAATGTAGTAACCTTCACAAAGAACTTGTGGCATAAAATTACAGACCCAACACATCCAAAAGTGAAATGGCAGATAAATAAATCTACAAATATTTATGGTTTTAAAGATAAAAACTACTCAACAATTGAAGATACTTTGCCAAAATTTCTAAACAATGTTTATTCTTGGGTCATCAAAATCAACGGAAAAGATAAATATTCCATTTGTTCGAGGAAAACAGGAATTCAATTGACTCTCACCACTTGAGTCTGTGACAAATCTTCATGTGAATAAAGTCTCTGAAGGAGGAAATAAAAAAGGAACAATTTCTTCATGTTTTGTCATCCTCCATTCTGCTCCCACTCTTTAGCGTGGTTAAATGGAGATGGATGATCTCATTATCACGATTTTCTTGGGTGTGATCTCACGACATTGGATGCACGAGTAATTTAATGCACTGCATCGCAATGTTCCAACAAAGGGATGGAGGTGGGTGGGTGGAGACACACGAATGAAATAAATGAATCTGATCTCATATTGTCACACATTGCCTCTTCCCTGTGTCGGATCCAATTTATAGGTTGACACCTTGTAAATTATCTGTTTCGAATTCACAATAACATTTTCAGTCTCAAATATCCCACAAAACAGAAGAGGACAACAAAGTAAAAGGAAGTCAAATCTGTATGCATGTAAGAGCCAGGCAAGATAGAAAGGCAACTTAACGGTTGACGGTGTGCTTTGTAGATTTGCTACTGAACAATGCAATGGCAGGGATAGTAAAAGATCGCTATGAATATTTTAAAAGAAAGTTCAGGTTGAGATAAATTGTTTGTTTGTTTGTTTGTGGGGCAGTAAATAAAATTCATCTGTAGTTGCTTCCTAACATGATTCTTCTGTCGACTCGTCGACTATTTACAATTTCCATTATTTATTTATTTATTTATTTATAGTGACTCGTGACCTGCCACTCCATTCCAGACAACGACAGAATAATTGACAGAATTCACTTCAATCCATCCTTTTTTTCTTTCTATAATCAAACTCTGCATCAAAATTAATCGCAGTGATTAAGCATGAGATATTGTTCATTTGATCGTAGGAACCAAATAATCACCTTCAACTGCAATTTAAATGCCACAGCACCAACCACCAACCACTTGAAAAGTAAACCTCATTTACTTAATTGTTTGAATGCAATATAATTTTTCCATGTGCAATTTACGCCAAGTTTGAATAGTTAGTGTGTGTGTATGTAAATGAGTGGGTCGATGCTTTTGTGTCTGTCTTTCACACACTTTCTTACCATTAAATAGTTGATGAATGCACGTACATACATATTGGCACTTGTTATGCAGTGGTATGAGTCCAAGATGTAGTTTTAGTTTTGCAAATGTGAAATTGCCAACAAAGCGACTGCGAATGTCCTGATCTGCATTTGTGCAGACTCATTGTGTTCATCTCGAAATTCAAGACAGGTCTCCAAATCAAATCCACCTCCACGAACGAAGAACTTATAACCAAACCAAACCACGGCTTGCTAAATCATTCATCTGTGTCATTCATTATACTTCATTATCCGCCAATAGACCCACACTTTTGCAAAATGCACCACAAAACTACCAACAGAACAACCCCGAGATGGTCCTCAAATAGTGAAAAGGGTTGAGAATTATCCTAATTTTTTCTGTTTGCATCTTTTGCACTGTAACCACATCAAATTCATCTGAACAAGTTGAAAGTGCATAATGTTGGTCATATCATCAATGCAGTGCACTATGTGACCCAGTATTGCTCATCTGTACATAAACCTAAGCCTAGCCCATGCCAACCTCCCTTGATTAAACTTGTGTAGCTGACCAAGCAGACATGAATTTACTTTGTTGCCATTATTTAGACAAAATCTGCATTTTACATTCTCTCCCATGGGAAAATTGTAGAGCAATTCATCACATCTCACACATATCCGACATCACCTTTGGACCTTAACCATTACGAATTTGAAAATATATCTTTGTCTTTCTTTCGAGATCCATTCAATGGATGCCGATGGCATCAAGAATATCAAAAGACCAGGCAGCAAATCTTACATCTTAAATCATGTCCAACATAAACTATCAACACCATCGCAAGTCTCAAAATTTAAGGAAAAGTAGTGGTCATTTGCAGCTGAGATTTATATTCTATCCATCCATCCGAACTTGATTGTAAAAAGATTGTACATTTTTCATTCAAACCACTGCAATATTTCTTACAAAAGTCTAGACTTCCTACAAACTGAGATTATTTTATTGTATGTTTTGTAAAAAGATAAGATTCAGGATGCCACTATGTAAACTACAGGTTGAAATTTACAAAGTTGGTGGAACTGGTCAAGCCATTACATTTTGTAGGGTGGTGTTGGTGAGAAGAAGGGATTGAAACTCGTGCAAATGTGATCATTTTCTTTGTTGTAGTAAACAGGAGCAGAAATACCAGTCTGTAATTGATACGTGTTTGATAAAGAATAGAAATCTATGTTTTTTGAAGGTGAAGGGACATTTTGTGTGAATGAATGAATGAACCAAATCATGACCATAATAATAATAGTGTGGTGTATGGTAAAAAGCATTGATAAACTGCAACACGAGATCAGAGTGAAAAGTGGAGCACACACTGCATAAATGAACATCACGATAAATGTAGAGGGCTTATGTACATCGGACTTTGGAGAGCAACCGGTAATGATTTACCTTCTTGCTCTTCTTGCTTCATAAATTAGCTCTGCAGACCAGTCACCAGTCTGGTTCTTCAGTCAGATTCAGCTTTTCTTGGTTACTTTCTTGCTGCTTCGATTTAAGTTGCTTTGTTGTGGACTCTTACGGTTATTTGCTTCTTATGGGAGATATTAATGGCAATTGGACAAAAGAAACCAGTAAAGTAAATCCAACCTTTTCTATTTTTCCTAGTTTGGAATGATTTGATTGAATGCATACATTTATGATGAAAAAAGAAAACGTTCTCCAAACTTAGCCACATTAAAAAACCTACAAATACAAGTTCTTGTTTCGCAAATAAATATAACAATTTAATGACACCACATTCATACTTTGTGTTTGATGTAAAATTTTAAGA
>JAQIWC010000278.1:0-10981 GCA_034694605.1 Folsomia penicula | reverse complement strand
ACGTTGATGTATTTTAAATGAGTAATATAAGAAAAATATTCTTTTGACAAAATGCATGCATATGTAAGGAATGGGCAAAAGAGCATAATAAGCTTTGGGAGAGAAAGTAACCATACAACCGTTACACATTTGTAATTCTTATTCATGTCTTGTTTTATGTAGGCAAGTATTTCATGTGTCTCGATGTGTATTCAAACAATCAATATTTTTGTCATTGACGTATGTGTTGTTGTCATAAAATTTGATTGTTGCTTTAACCTTAATATAAACTGCTCTTATCGTATGCACCGAGAAAATAACTTGGCGTGCAGTGCATTTCATCAAGTACAACTTGCAGGTAGATGAAATCCAGGATGTAAATTTATGTGCGTCTGATATTGTGCTAAAGTAATAAAATTATCTTGTCATTGGTGTCAAAATAAATTTTTTTAAACGGATATTTCCAAATATTTGTAAGGACCAGAAAACGTCATGTCATCTCATAAAAACTCAACCATCACAATTTAACCTTTGTCTAATCAATGTCTAAATCATATTTACTAAAATTTGATGTGATGTAAAACATTTACAAATTGATAGATTTTTGTATGCTGTTTCACACTAAGGAAGAGCGAAGAGCGAAGAGCCATCAAAAACTTACAGAAAAATTGCATACACATATTAATTTTTGTACGCAAGACAAAATTTGTTCTACAAAAATGTTGAGAACTGTTTTGTGTCAATGTCGTAGAGAATCAAAAAATATGAATTTCGAACCAAAATCAAACCTTTATTTATTTTCCCACACCGTTCACAGTATTTCGAATAATGTATATTAAAAATATGTATTAAATATAAGCAATTTTAAGTTTCTGTTGACTCGGAACTTTTTTTTTTTTTTTTTTTTAGTAAATATCAGATATTAAGTTTTAATTATCCTTAGTCAATTTATGATGTAATTCTTGTTAAATGTGTTGTTCGTACATATATTATTGAAACTGTACTCAATAAATGTTTACGTAAATCTGTAAATTGGGTTCTAATTTACTTTCAATGAAAATTTAACAACACCTATCCTTTCATGATTTCTTCTGCACATTCTTCTGCAGTCTTCAGTAAAATGAATTTGAGACCTTTGTTTACACTTGGTCTAGTCAGTGCTATTAGAACGGGACAATTCAATTTTTGTTAAGGATCCAATTTCGATACATGCCAATGATTAGAAAACCATTATTTTTATGCACTCACTTGAGAACAGTTAAAGTTCCAACTAAAGGAATTGCCATTAAAGTTCAAAGTTCATAATTATAACAGCCTGGTTGAAGTGCTTCAATACATAAATTCAATATTCGCATTTATGCATAACATATTCCAAACTACGCCATTTTTCCATTTGCATTTCTCTTCGTGAAATTAGAGTTGATGATTTAATGGCCTGGACTGGAGTACTTTGGCACACCAAATGAGACATATTAAGTAAACATCCTTCCTTACTCGACCGGTTCGTCACCTTGCCATGATGAACTGGATGAACTAAAAGACTCCTTTTTCTTGTCATCCGTTTTGTTATCAATTTTTATACAATTTTTTGACTCATTTATGAATTCGATGATTCGGAGAGCTCATTTAGTTTTATGCATTCCTCCTTGTTGCATCATTAAACAATTCTACATAAAACAAAGCACAGTACGTTGCACAAGTTCCTTGAAAATACTTCTGCCACAAAAGCCAAGCAAGGAGTGGGCTGTGCCAATAAATCAGAATCAGTTACACGTCACACGGCACAGGTTTAAAAGACAAATCTCAATAAAAGTAGAAAATGACAAAAAATCTTATCACATTCGCATCACCGGGAGTGATGTACTCGCTTATCATGTGTCCTATCAGCAGGAATTGGGATTGAATCAGGTGCAAGGTCTTGAATGATTAATTAATTAATTTACAGTGGTCCTACCAGCCCCGGCCTATACTTTGTGTGCTCTTTACTTCTTCAACTTTATCATGGCGGCTGTCCTCCTGTTTGGACTTTTAGTTGTGAGTTTGCATTTAATGCCCGAGTTAATGCTTAATTAATGTTTAAAAATTACATGCATGCCTCAAATCTAGAAATGTATTTTCCACTGAATTGAAGACAAATCTACAAATTATTTGACAGAGTAATTAATTAATTGGCATACTTTCTCGGCACGACTCGCCGACTCACAGGATAGCTGAACAAAGACCAGACCAGTATGACTGGCATTCATTACACTGCATTGCATACACCCTAATTGATGACATTGTTGCAAATTTTGGCATTTATGTATGTAGCTACTTAACATTGAAAATTAATTTAGCCCTCTAATACACATCAGGTAAAGAAAGTAAATGTCATTTCATTTCACTGGCGTATGAATGGAATCCTCATTCCTTGTTTTGTTGTCTTAATGGGCAGGCAATGCTAATCTGTGCACCACGTGATGTGGGACTCGCTGAGGTTTTTTTATTTAATTGTACTATTTTCGACACGGGTTTTTTTTACGACAGATGTTAAATGAGGCAAAAGCATGTCGTCTCATCTCGTGATTATTTAGCTTTTTTATTTGTTGAGTTGAGATTCTCAACTTGAGAAGCATAGACGATCTTATGCTATGGTGACTTGCCGGTGCCACAGCCAGATTCTATTGTTCTTCTTTGTCAGGTAAATGTGGGTCGTGTCCATCCATCCACCCACATTTAGCATGAAAAAGCCGGCTGCTTGCCTCCCACTTTATCCAAATCTCTGAGGATATGAAAATTGAATGCAAATAAAATAATAAATTTTGTGAGGATGCATGCAAATCAATCCATGCATAATGGGGTGGATTTAATGCTAATTTTTAAACTAATTCCTCGTTCCTCCCCCACAAACTAATCAATTTACGGTGATGATGATGAATGGTTAAATCTAAATCCTTAATTTAGAGACAACGCAAGTACTTGATGAGCTGGACGTTGATGACGGTTCTTTCATTCTTCCCGGAGGCTGGAATGGTCCTTTTCATGTCCCTTTATTATTGGGTGAGTCACCAAATCATCTCCATTGTATTATCAAACCAAATTAATTGACATTTGATGGATGGATGGTTTTCCAGCCTGGGCATAGATACGAGTATGGAGTCATCGAACTTGTGTATTGGTCTATCCGTGCCATGTTTAACGTAAGTTGACACAGTCGTTAGTTAGGTGATTTGATTGTATATTTCCTAGTATTCACATAAACCTAGAAAAATAACAATGGAGGTCAATTAGAAAGGCGAGGTGGAGGTGGAGGTGGGTGCAGGCAGAAGGTGTCGGTTTACGTATGAATAGCTGCCATTTGATATGATGAGTTTAATTCGCAATGCGTGCATGCCAATATTTTGCACTAATTCAGCTATGGGCATAAATTCGGACGAGGAACGATTCTAGATTTATTCTTGAGCAAATTATCTTGTGTAAAGGAGAGGAGCATAATTTTACAGTATTTTTGTTTTTTTCTACTTTATGAAATATTTGAGGTTGGAGTATTTCCAAAAATATTTGAATCAAATCTGAATTTTAATTTTTGATTCACTCTGTCACTTTGGGACCATTAGATTTTCGGATCTGTCTGTGTCTGCTCGCTATACTTGACTTGGCGTGACGAAGAATTAATCTTGGGACGATTGCATGATCTCACATTGGTAAGTTAAGTCATCCTTGTTTGATGAGTTTAGGGATATGACGCCAAACCATGGGATTATTTTAATTAGCTTTAAATACTCCCTAAAACCCTGCAAATGTTTTCCTTTTTCATAGGCAAACATTGAGATAGAGTCACAATCCGTGGGAAGCGTATTTCTTGGGGGTGGAGTTGCCGGACTTTCCGTCCTCGGACGGCAACAACATCATCTTCAAACCGGGAATGGTGGTGGTGGCGGCGGCGGCGGCGGCACCCTCCTTGGCCGAGGTCGACACGGTCACCTTCACCTCGGAGATAACCTAGCTTTGGCTGGGAACCTAAATAACAACGGAGGAATTGGGGGAGGAGGAGGAGGAACACTCAAATCCAAGAGTAACAACAACTTTGGTCATAATTTGGTGTATCACAACCATGCCTATGATTACGACTGTGATGTGTCCTCCCTATTCCCACACACGCACTCCTCGTTGAAAAGCGAGGCTAAAAATTCTCTCTTTCATTCAAGGTACGGATCTCTGCATTCCTTTGACTTCTCCAGCTCCCAAGATAGTTCAACCGGTGGTGGAATTTCTAGAGATTTCTCAACTCCCTAACATTTTAATAGACATTGGCGTTGACAACTTTAATATTTTTAGTGGTGGTGGTGGTGGTAGTGGTGGTAGTTTTAGTAAAAAGAACAAGGACGCAAAAGTGATGACCCTGGTCTCGGAGGCTAAGGTGGACGTATTCTTAGCCGAGCTGACCAAGGTGGATGTAAAAATTGAGATGCACGCTTATGATTATGACGCCTACTTTTCCACCGTCGTCCACAACACGCTCTACAGCTCGACCAGCTCCACGCTACAGCTTCCCCAGGAATGCGGGGGGAGGGGGAGTGGACAGACTCAAGGATTTTTTGAAACAGTAGAAAATTTGTTTCGTTACTGCTTTCCTTGTTTTCTTCGAGGGAAAAAGTATTCAGGGAAGAATTCTCGACATTTCACACCTGACTTTCATGCTTCCGCTAGTAATGGGGGTGGGGGTGGGGGTGGTGGTGGTGGTGGTATTGGGCCGGGAACAAGGTGTTTTCTTAACTTAACTTACCTTTGGAATTCACGCTATTCTCGATACCTTAAATTATTTGGAAGTAACTCACTCACTCCTCTCCTTTCTTTAGGAATGGATTCATTTCTGGTTCTCGTGGTCATTTAAATTCACCCCCGTTGACCAACAATGCTCACCTCAGCACCAGCAACACAGCCCTTCGTGCCTCTCTTCTTCGGATGAAGAGTGAATTCAATCCGGCCACCATGTTTGATCCGGCATCAAGGAAACATCGCATTTCGGAATTAGGGATTGCCGGCATCGGGCTGGATCCTCCGGGACAAATCCCACTCCATTCCAACACTCAAAGGTGAAATAAAATAATGTTTTTTAGGTCATGCAATGTAAACAATTTGAACTCAAAACGCAGGTCCCGTTCATTATGGAACGTCTCCAACGAGGAGTACTGGTCCCGACCACCCCCATCTCGCCCCGTGTCCATGGGCTATGTCAACTACGCTCATCACCTCGATCAGCTCAACAATTACACCAACACAAACACCAACAACCCACAGCAACAATACATGAACCACATGAACCACGGGAATGGTGGCGAGGGACTGGGGGGACTGGGAGGACTGTGCCATCTTCAACACCAACACCACAACAATCTCCTCAATATGCGGAGTCAAAGCCAGACTCATTTAGCAGGGACGCTAAATCGGTCCAACCTAAACCCCCTCGTAAACCCCCTCGTCCACATGAATTCCAACAACATTAATAATAAACTCCAGGCCCAGAAGAACGCGAGCAGCCTACTAATTTCCAGGCTAGGGGCTCGTCTCGCAGAGGGCGAGGGCGGAGGCGGAGGGTGGGACGAGCTAAGGTTCCAACCGGGTCGAAGGGCTCAGAGCATGGATGCTTTAAATATAAATTCCATCAATATGAATGGGGGAGGGGGTGGGTCACTATTCCAACAGCGATACGATGGCCAAAATATTCTTTCCAATGCGTACAACCACACCCACACTCACCACCCACATCCTTACAACAGTGGGAAGATGGGGCATCGATGGAGTAAAAGCTCGATGGAGGATACGGAAGATGAGGATGAGGACGAGGATGGCCGAAGTTATCAGGATATTCCACTTTGATTTGACTGTACTTCATAATAATAATAAAAATACAACATATTACATACATATATTATTATCCATGTAACCAGTAAAGCTACGACTAATAACCAATCAAACAAAATAAATATATCCATCTTCGTACAAGTATGTAAGGGAAAAAGAGATATAGAAATGAATAAATATTTAGGCAAAATTAAATTTAAATTACAATTAAATAACCAAATTAATGCTATGATGAAGGATGATTGCACTTAAATATGGTACAAGGCAAGACAAGTGGGCGTATTTAGAAGAGAGACAAATAATTCTGTCTTTCATTGAATATCGATGAATGAATAAATTTGTTGTTGTTACTTAATTATTTCCAACCTTGAGTATTATTCATTTATTGAGCATTTAAGGGGAGGATTTGAGGAGCCTATGGAAAAGGTCATGATCCTCAATTACGGAAGCTCTTTGGCTTATTTCAGTGTCTTTTGAAGAATCAATTTAAATGATAAATCAGGAATAAGAAGGACAAATAAAAACAAAACATGGCAACATTTCAGTTCACAAAATGGCTGGATTTAACAATTACCCTCAGCATTGTCATTTGTTCAGTTTGTTTGCGACCAAGTTTGGTCGCATTTTCACTCCAAAATCCGGAGCTGAAGGGGGTTTATCTCAGGCCCCAATTTTCACCCGTGGTCACCATTGAACAAGGGAAATTAGTCGGAACCTATCAAGAGTCTCGAGGTGGGCATTGGTTTGCTGCATTTCAAGGGATACCCTATGCCAAAGTTGTACAACGTTTTGCAGTGAGTATAGGATTTCATTTAAAAAAGTGTTTATAAAACTTAAAAAGCTTGACTTTGACACTTTTTTTAATTTAAAAAATTCAAGCCATCCATCCCAGCTTATGCATGGAAACAAGGGATTCTCAATGCATCCTCGTACGGGCCGAGATGTCCCCAATTAATGCCCAAAGGACAAAAAATACTGGTTGGATTCGACGAGGAATGCCTTTTTGTCAATGTTTTTGTCCCAAAACAGTTCCCTCTACGTCCCACCGAGGACCCTCCTCCTCTTCCTCTCCCTGTCCTGGTGATCTTTGAAACGGGTGGATTCCAATTTGGTGGGGGAGATTGGTCCGGTCCGAAATATTTCATGGATGAGCCGGTGGTTTTGGTCACGTTCAATTATAGGATGAATGTTTTTGGTGGGTATTCTATCCTACCCAGTTGTGATTATTAATTAATGAAGGCTTGGACAATTTGAAATATTTAATTTTAGGATTTTTATCCACCCATGACCCCATCGCTCCAGGAAACCTTGGGTTGAGAGACCAGCACCTCTTCCTCCTCTGGGTGCAGAGGAACATCCTCCGCTTTGGTGGAGACCCTAACTCTGTCACAATTATGGGAGAATCCGCCGGGGGATCTTCCGTATCTTATCAAATTCTTAGCCCTGCTTCCTCTCAGGGCCAAAGCTTGTTCAAATCAGCCATTATTCAATCCGGAAGTGCTCTTATTTTCCGACATTTTACTCAAAACCTGGCCCCGGCCAGTGATGCTTTTGCCATCAAAGTTGGTTGTCCCCCTGCAAATTCCACCAATTCCAATTCGAAAAAGATGATTGACTGCCTCCGCCAAAAACCAGTCGAGGAATTGTTGAATGCTTTAAAACCGACGGGGAACGTGCTGGAAGTTCCGGCTCAAACATTTGTCCCAACTGTGGATGGTCGCCATGGTTTCCTTCCTCATCCCCCAGCCCAAATCCTCCGCTCCGGATCCTTCTCCAGGGTCCCACTCCTCCTCACCATAACCAAGGATGAAGGGCTGTTAAGGGATGCTGCTCTGGTGATTAAATCACCCAAATTGTTGACCCAATTGAGCCAGGAGTGGTTCAAAGTGGCTCCCATAGCTTTTGGGAATTATGGCAAGTTCCCACTCTCTCGTGGGACGCGTGACTTGATTTCCTTCAAAATTCGGGAGTTTTACTTTAACGGAGGAAGAAATAGGGTGTCTTTGGAGAACCTGACCGCAGCCTATTCAGACTCTGGGGTTGTGGGTGGGGTTAAGATGCTGTGAGTAAAGGGTGGCTGGGAGGGTGGTTATTGCTGATTTTGAAACATTTATGCTCCATAAATAGGGCCATTGGGCATGCCAGGGAGGCTCCGGTGTATCCAGGGGTGTTTGCGTATGAAGGGATTTGGTCATCCATTTTAAGTCTGGGGTACACAAAACCCTTGGGTAAGGACTTGAAGAGGGACAAAAATGGTTTAAAAGAGTTTGGAAACATTTTTTGAAATTTGCAGGAGTCGCCCATTCCGACGACCTCCAATATTTTTTCAACAATGTCAACTATCCAAACTTCAGACCGGGATCTAGGTTGGAAAACATCTCAAAAAAATTGGTGAAATCTTGGGTGCACTTTGCAAGGACAGGGTGGGTTGTATTGGCCTAGTTTTAAGACTAAATATGATAACGTGTGAATGAAAAAATTAATATTTCTTCCAGAGTCCCAGGAAGGCTAGCGTCAGCCACAACCTGGTCATCTTTGACAACCAGGGGTGGTGATATCAACTGGCTCTATTTACAAGATGACCCTCAACACAAGATTGAACCACTCAAGAGTCGCCTGCGATTGTGGGACTTTATTTACTCTCTTATTGAAAATGATTTACAGTTGAATTTTCCCAAAGAATAGTTATTGACCTAAAATACATACAAATTCAATTTACTCAATTGAAATTCACATTAAAGTTCGAAGCACTTGGAGACATTGGTAAAATGTCGGAATTATTTAATTTGAAAGTGAGTTCATCAACGGATTGCACAAGAGCCTTATTTTTCCCGATCACGTCCGTCAAGGCGAGTTCAGTTTCTGCTAATTTTGCCAGCAAAACGCATTTGTCATCCTTGTTAAGATTGATTTGGGCTTCCAAATCCTCCACCCGAGCGGATAAGGTTTTCACTAAACTCTCTGACTTGATGAGTTCTTCCTCCTTTACTTGGAGGACTTGGATTCGTGTCTGCATTTCCTTGGTGCGTTGATTACTGATTTCAATCACAGCGGACATGGATGCAATGTCTTTGATGAGGACTTCATGTGGGCTCTGGAGGAAAAAAATAGATGAATTAAAAATCGTCCTAGTCCAGTTTAATTTAATTTAATTTAATTTAGCCATCCAGGCACCCACTTCATTAAGGTGTCGAGCTCGGTAGCTTTCCATTTCCAGTCGGTGCGTCTCTTTCAACCTCTCAATTTCCTGTGCATGGACCCTCTCCCGTTCCGAAAGCTTCTCATCGTAACTGGACTTGACTGAAAATGCAAACAAAATCAAAATCAAAATTAGTACATTTTTCATTCTTAGTGTTTTAAAATTGTTTTGTAGAAACTACAAGAAATTGAGTGTATGCAAATCAAATCATTTCTTTTCTTTGTAACATTTCTTCACCTTCTTTCTCTTTTTTCTTTGATTTCTTTTCCCGTCTCGGGCCACAGCAGAGTAATCCCATTATTATTTTAATCTATTTAACTAACAAACTTAACAATACTTCCCTAAATTATGTAACCTACAAAACAATACACTAGTCAAAAAATCTTTGCTTAATAAAAATCAAGCGTCTGTCTTCCTCCCTTCACTTCTGCAAACTACATTAAAACAATGCACTCTAAACTCTGACTGAACTTGTTCCTTGGAGTCATTTATCCTGGTTGGAGTCACATTTAAAATTATAAAATTCAGTTATCCTCCCTCAGTTATGGGAGTGATATGTACTTTGTTCTGGATAAATTAAAATAAAATAAAACAAAAACCCAGCCAGGGAGATGACTATCTTGGCTGAGTGGGAAGGAAAAGGGAGACAGAAACAGAGAGGAAGAACTGAATAAGGGACCTTAAAACTTATTTTATGACTGATCCTGATAAAAAGGAATGGAATCGTATAATATCATGCATGCAATGCATAGATATGCATGGCACCTGCCTGCCTGCTTGCCTGGCCTTCTCTCCTTGTTATGGTATGAAGAAGTTTATCTGTAGTCAACAGCTTAGGACTTTGCTTGTGCTACCTGCCTTTGTATTTATGAAGGTATGCAGTGCAATGCATGTCTCTGTATCATCATAACAATACCAACGACTTCTTCCCCATTACAGTTTGCTCAAATGGAGTGGAAATGGTTTTATTTTGTAGAGTAAACGAGGAAGGAACGAGGAACTTTGTACAGATTAGTTGGGATGGCATGGCACAGCATATTTACCAACAACAATCATAACTTTGTTGGTGTAACTTAGTCATGGATACAGATGACATGAGCATGTACATATGCAGATTCAGCTTTGCATTAAAATTCGTATGGTTTCTTGGATGCCAGTAAAGTAAAATAACGTGAATATGGCCAGGCTAGGTCAACAAATAACAAAAAAGGTACGCATATCCTCACGGCAAGGAACGTCTCTATTTACGGAACGTCAATGTCTTTTGTGGTTTCTTCTGCCCAAAAGTAATCAAAGTAAACCTGCTGCTGCTGCTGATGCTCTCTACAGGGTGCCCCCTCCCTTCCCTTTAACTCTGCCTGCCACAGTTTTTAAGAGTTTCAGAATTTTTAAAACAACAAAGGGTGGGCGAGCTAGAGGTAAAAATCGAATGGAACTGGTTCCTATGTAATCAACAAAGGAATTAAAACAGTTCAATCACTCACTCGCTGACTCATTTCATATCAATATCGACAAAGATGAACTGCTTTCAGGTCGATTTCTACCAAGACGTGTCCCAACATTCCAAAAAAGTATTAAAATTTAAGTGCCGACATTAAGAAACCGTTTTAAAGGAGAGCACCGTGAGCGAAGTTACATCCAAGGAATCGATTGGGTGAAGCCATACAGGTTGAGCTAGGTGGCCTACACAAATCACTGCAATGTAATGATGCTCATGATCACGGCACGGCATAGGACAACATGACAAATAAGGATTTGAATGGAACATATCAAAAAATGAATGAACTGAAGTCTGAGGACAATAATTTTGAGCGAGATATTTGAAACCAAACTTGTCATGGCAACCACATCACAGCATCTTTCTTAAAACGTCAAATTTCTCGAATATGTAAAGTAAATGCCTGCATTTATCCATTCATACACAAATTATGCTTGCAAAAAATAAATAAGTATGCCTTT
>JAQIWC010000277.1:0-11000 GCA_034694605.1 Folsomia penicula | reverse complement strand
GCGGGGGCGGGGCCGGGGCATGTCACCGTTGCTGGGGAGTTGATTGGGAAGGACTTTGGCTTTGTGGTTTCATCCTCAGCCTTCCCGCCCATTAATGGGAACGTGTCTTATGGGGACGAAGAAGGGGGGAGCGTGGTCCTCACAGCGTTGGTCACGGGTGATGGTCAGACTTTGGTGGATGCTTCCTTCAATGCGTCAAAGTCGGGTGGGACGAAGACAGAGCTTTTTGCCAGCCTGGGGTCCAAGTACCTTCCCACGCTGGAAGCCAAGTTTGAGTATAATCAACCGACTGGAGTGGTGGAGACTTTTTTGAAATCAAATAAACAGTTTGTACTCCTTTTCCACGCGGAAGGACAGGTAATAAGGGTGAAATTCAGTTGTGTCATAAATCTGATTAATTATAAAGTGACAACTTTTAAAAATTTCCAGGCATCTCCAACAAATGGATTTATGAAATTTCACTCAAAAAGTTCCATCTACCCTTCCATCAATGCCATTGAGTTGGACGCCTCGTATAAAATGGGAGGGTCCGACGTGACTATTTCCGCAAAATATTCCAAACACAAAGTTTTCCATCAGATCCAAGGATACGGCGCCTGGGGAGAGGACAAACGGATGGTTCGATTAACCCTCAAAGGCGGCCTGGTTGCAGGGGTGGAAATCTCACTCGAGAATTTGAACAAACTCTCCATCCTGGTTTCATACAACGACAAGAAACTGGGCCAAGTTGGGATCAGTTATGACACCAAAATGTCCACCTTCGCCTGGGGACACCACCTCATTTTCATGGAATTCCTAAACTCTCACGGAACCTCCAGCAATGCATCCATCTCATTCCAGGGTGACCCCAAGAAAGTGGATGTTGCAGTCACGACCCCGTTCCAAGACTGGTCTGCAGCCCGCCTTTATTGGGACGTTGATATTGGATCTGTAGCAAAAATGACGAAGTTTGGACTGCACAAAAATGGAGACAAGTTGGATTGTTTGTTTGACTTGAAATATTTCAAGCGGAATGAGACGACCGCAGTTCACTCGGAAATCAGGATTTCAGGTTTTAAATCCCTTCGGAGCATGATGCTGGTTAGGAGTGGGGTGGACATGGACATGGACATGGGTGAACACGACACGATCCGGAACTTGGCCGCGGTGGAAGGGACGTTCTCAGCTTTGGCCAAATGGTCCCAATCCAACGTGGAACTTGAGTTCAAAACTCCACTGGTGCGATGGCAGGATTTGAAATTTACTGGGAAGTACGGGCCCAACCGAGGCGGACGGCTGACGCTGGACCTGAGTTGTGACATAAATGGGCGACATCACGAGTTTAAAGGGTCCCTGCTCCCAGGGAGGAGCAAACTAGAGGCGGACTTCACAGTCCAGTGCGTTCAACAATACAGAGGAAAATTAGGGATGGATTACTCCCAGGATTACAACTTCGACTTGGAAGTGACTGGTCCAAAGTCTCGGCTGTGGGCTGTGACCGGAGGGTGGACACAAAAAGAGTTGGCTTTAAGAGCAACCACTCCATTCCAAAATTGGGAGAGGATTCATCTCCTCGCCAGCCATCTCCTCACCTCATCCTCGGACCATGAAGGGAACCTTGGCTGGAGTATTAACGGCCAAAACAAAGCCCTGGGATACAAATATCTCCAGCAAGGAAACTCCCTGGCCCTGGATTTAACAACGCCTCTCAAATCCTGGGAGCAGGTCAACATCAGCCTCACCCATGACGAGCCCTTGGACCGGATCAATTTCCGAGCTCACCGAGCAAACGGGGGACCACAAGAGGTTGTGGTCGAGATTCAGAAGAAAGTCGTTGGGACTTTGTCCAACATTTCGTTGGACGCGTCCCTGACCCTCGTCGTTGCCGTCACGTCCCCATTCGAGGAGTACAGGCGGCTCCGTCTCCTGACCCAGTACGACCGCGTGGGTGGAGTGCACAAGGCCAACATTGAGTACAGCCGAAATGGGGAGTTGCTCAAGCTGCATGGCCACTTTGAATACAATCAGTCCTTCCCACACGCCGTGGAGATCCAAGTTGATCTCTCATCCTTCCAAAATTACACGTCCAAAGTTTCCGCCACCCTTTCCGTGGACCCCGGGGGGAACAGTTCTTTTGCAGCGGTGGTGGAATTTAATGAGGCAAAGCATGAGGTAATGGCTGCTCTGGATTTGTCCAACAATGCCAAAGTCTTTGGGCTCCGGACAACCCTGCCCTTCCTCAAAACCCTTCAAGTCTCCTTCCAAAATAGTGGGAAATTGGTTGCACATGGGAATTGGGAGGGAAACGGCCAAGTTTTGGACGTCAAAAGTGTGGTCGAGAGTAAGGGGTGGGCAAATCAGAGGCTGAATTTATCCATCGTGTCCCCATTCGAGGGACTGAGACATGTTTTCCTTTTTGGTGAGGTCAAACTGGGTCCGGGTTCCGTGGGCTCGTCTTTCCTCTTTGAGAATGAGGAGTCTCGATGGATGGGGAGGCTGGAGGGGGTGGGGCTGGGGGTGGAGGATGGGCTCATCCGGGGAAAGTGGAGTGCTCAAGCAAACACCCCGCTCAAAGGATTCCAGGACATTGGGCTCAAATTGAGCCACAACTGGGACTCTCAAGTCAAGTCCTTTGTTTTGTCGGTGGATGGGAATTCTGTGAAGCTCTTGGATTTTGATGCATCCTTAAAATCGGGGGAATTTCTTTTTGCCCTGGATTCCAACATCCTTCAAAAGATATCCAGCCACTCCACCATAAAGTGGGGAGGGATGGCCCGAACCTCTGTGGAAATGAGGGCAAGCATTGGACAAGACGAGGGTGGTGGTGGTGAGGTTGATCAAACCCTGGTGGAAATGAACGTCCTAGTCTTTGGATTCTCAGGGGGTACGATCCACCTCAAGAGCTCCCTTTATCCCGAGATGAGTTCGAAATTGACATGGAAAGTGGATGGAAGATTGGAGGATGGGAATGCGTGGGCCACCCTCGCAAACCCTCGCCTCGGCTCCCGCTCTCTTCGGGGGGCGTGGAAGGTGGAGGGCTGGAAAAATGTGAGGATTGAGTCGTGGCTCCGATTTAACGAGACTGAGGAGGAGGTTGGAGGTTTGGGACAATTTACGGTGACACCCTCCTCCGGTGGGTCGAGGGTTCACTTTCATGGGAATTGGGCCACTGGGATTTCTTCCTTTGCTCAGGACTCGATTTCCTTCACTGCAAATGTGCACCAGGCACTGTCGGGATCCTCGCCAACCCAACAATATTCCGGTGACCTTAGGGCAGAGTCCACCACGACCTTGTTTCGCACATTGTTGGCCACAGCCTCCCTCTCCATGAGCCCGGAACTTTGCTTCAACCTAAACGTCGCCAAGGATGAGGCTCCTCTCCTCACCTTGGACTCCAACATCAGCATCACCCTCCCCAAGAGTCGGATCCTCATCAATTTGAACTCTACCCAGGTCCGAGGCGGGTTCTCTCTCCGGGCGGGGTATGACATTTCCATGGAAAGGAAGGCTTTGGACCTGTTTTACAAACAGGAGGGTCACGCCATCCTGCTGGACACCACCCTGCTCATCCCCAGGACGAGGACGGGGCAGGAGGTTGAGTTTGCCTTTAATCTGAGCAGCAACCTTTCCTTGGTGGAGCTGAGGGCGGATGCCCTGCTCAAGGGAGTGTACAGCGTGGATGAGACTGGGCTCTCCAAACTAAATCTGGCTTTGAACTCGGAAAAACTTGGGAATTGGGATTTAATTGGATCCATCCGTCCTTCGGCAGATTTTGTCATCAACGTTCAACTCAACAGCAGTGCTCCAATGGAGGAAACGCTTCCCCCCATTTATTTCCACGCCAGTTGGAGGGGAAACCTTCTCCAGCGGATAAGCAGCAGCCTCTCCCTGGCTGTTCGAGATGTTCGAGTGAATGGAAGCTTGTCCTTGTCCCAAGACTCGGTCCGCCTCACCCTGTCCACCCCGTTCCAGTGGGGGAGGGACATTGAGTTGGAAGGAGTCTGGGATGCTCAGCAAGCAGCTGCCAACAAAGAATTCCAGCTCAAGCTACGAGCAAATGGAGAACGTTTCCAAGTATTGGGCAACTGTAACGTGTCCCGACTCTGGGTGGGGGTTGGCTCCGTTTCTGTGAGTCGACAACTTGGGCTACAAGGACCCCAAGAACAAATGGCCTCTCTCAAATTCGGGGTGGATCCTGGAGGGAATCTAGCAGTCTCCGGAGTTTGGGGGGCAGGTGCAGGTGCAGGTCACCAGGTTGAGGTCAAAGGTAAGGTGTGGACCCTAAACAAAGGAGGGGAAGGAGGAAACAACATATCGAGCTGGACGGAGGATGGACAAATTGACATTTCCTTCACCCTGGATAATGTCCAACATTTCCGCCTAAACTCGAACCATAAATTTCAAAAGGACGAGTATCTCTTGAACGTCACCTGTGGGAACGTGACATCGTTCAAAATCCATATCCTCAAAAGTCCAAACTTCGTCATTTCTTCGACTCTTGAGTGGAGCGGAGGAAAACGGATGCAGGGCATGGTTGACCTCAAACCCAACAAATTTGAAGTACGTTTTTTATACTTTCAAAGAAATCCTCAGATTCTCATTAGCAAGCAACTGACCATTCCATAATTTCCTTAGGCATTCTTCTCCTCCCCCTGGACATCCAAGCTTGCCCTCCAAGGATTATTCGATAGTGACGCCGTCCACACGATCCTCGAGGGTTTGGTCGTGTACGACCTGCAGCGCTCTTGGGGTCGCCTTCAATCCACGAGCAGTCCTGAGAGTGTCCAATTCAACATGTCCATGGAAATCCCGGCCCTGCACCAGAAACTTTTGACGACCCTCCTCATCCAGTCCCCCACATCCGCCCAAACGTCTGGAGGAACAATCTCCGTGAATGTGAATGGCCACCAGTTTGGGCTGAGCGGAGAGCTTGGGAGTCGGCTCATCACCACCCAGGATTTCTCCCGACGGAAAGAAACCAAGCTGGCCCTCTTCCTTATCCTGCCGGTGAAGGGGATGAAAAAGGTTTCCACACAATTCTTCCTCAGTCGATCCCTCCTGAACCCCATCCAGAACGGCCTGGAATTTAATGCGAGTCTGGCCGTGGGAGAGGAGAAAACGTCATTCTTCCTCAAGTATGATCTACCCGAGAGGAATTTGACCCAAGGGGATGCAAAACGACCCATTGGATTCAACATTTTGGTAGAAAACTACGCCACAAATAGGTTCAAGTATGGAGCAAAGTTCACACTCAATAACGGCCTCTCCCTGAAGGACGTTGACGCTTCCATGCTCGCCAACGAGAATAGTGTCAGGGTTCATTGGAACCTTAGTTTTCCTGAGGTCAGAGCATCCTTGAAGCTGTCCCTACCCCCCAATCCTGAGCCTGGGAGCCCCCTCAACCACTACCTCTTTGAGACTCACGGACTCATTGATCCTCCCAGAGTCATGAACCTCTCCCTCTCCTCCCTCTGCAAGGACAAGGCTCTGAGACTGGACTTGATGACCAAAATGGAAAAGGATGGGGTCATCGGCCAAGTTGGGCTGAGTTCCTCGCACATCAACTGGATCCTGGATCATCGCTACAAATTCCAGGTCAAGAATTCCGCCCAAGGACGGTACGAGGTGGAACTATCCGGAGCACAAGACACTCGATTCAACTTTGACTTTAGCGGAGATGTCGTAATTTTACCGAAAAATATAACTGGGAACGGGAAAATGGTGGGATCCTTTGGATCCCTCATTGGGCGATTGGACTACTCCAGGAATGATGGAACGACCCACCAGGCCTGGCTCACCCTGGAGTCGCCTTCTCTAATCCTTGGGAAAAAGGTGGTGGTTCGTGGAGAGCTGTCCCCAACCAAGAAGGGAAATGGGTTTGATCTGTCTCTACAGTGCCGGACACGAGCCTCCATCCACACCTCCACGCTCACCCTGGTCCCGGACCCCCTGGACGGGGCCATTCACCTCACCCTCCTCTCCCCTCAGGTCAAGCCCATCAATCTTCGGGTGTCTTGGAGGAAGAGGGACGAGTCCAAGGTGGAGGGAGCTGTTCGTGCCAATTTTGAGGACGTGGTCAATGAGTTGGAAGCATTTTTGGATGTGCGGAAGTTGGAGGGGAGAGTCAAGATCGTGTCCCCTCTAATCCCCTCCTCCCACTTTGACGTCCACCTCAAGTCCTTGTTCTCTTCGGAGGAGATTGACGTGCTGGGGGATGTTCACATCCGGGAGTATCACTGGAGGTTCGAAGGGGCGCTCAAGTACGAGGGGTGGAAGGACATGGTCATCCTCCTCCAGCTCCTGACCCCCCACCAATCCTTTGACAGACTCACCGTTGCTCTCAAGTCCTCGGAGGATGAGATTTATGGGGAGATTTACACTCCGATACTAGCCGTGCGCAAAGCAATGCTCAAAATCACGGGGTTTAAATCTATCCAGGATGGGAATTGGCACGATTTACATCCAGGCCTTAGCGTCGGGCTTCCGTTCGGGAAATATTCATTGTCTGGTAAGGATTCGTTTTAATGAATTACGTGGTGACGAAGAAAAGACAGGATTTTCATTCCCCTTTTTCTCCTCTTTAGGGATTTACACCACTCCAAACACTTCAACCCCTGGGAAGCTGCTCCTCTCATATTTCGAAGAAGACGGGACGGCAGGTCCCAACCCCAATCCTCCCAAGATTTACGAATTGAGCCTGGAATCATCCCCCCTGTCCGGATTCAACTTCAACATGGCAGACCCAGCCCGAGTCTCCCTCTCCCTCACCACCCCGCTGGAGGAGTTGCCCAACCTGGAGTTTGAGGTGGAAGGGAGGGTCCAGGGGAAAACCCTGATCCACCTCACGGCCAAGGGGAAGCTGGACTCCGACTCCGTGACCTTCACCTTCGCCTACAACAACGAGAATGGGAACCCAACCCTCAGCTCCACCCTGGCCTCTCCCTTCAAAATGTATGAGAAGGTGGCCCTCTCCTTGGCCTTTGACACCTTCACAAGGATTGGACATGGCCAGAGCGTGCACATGGTTCTGGAAAATCCCGAGTGGATCGAGAAAATCACGCTGGCCGCGGACTATCGCTACCAATACACCGGCTTCCTGACCCTGGACGGAGAACTGAACGCCGCCCTGGACTCCTTCATGGACATCCCGGCCCTTCACTTGGCTCTCCAAACGAGCACGGAGGATGGGCAGTTTTCTGGGCTGCTCGACTCCAGGGTAGGATCAGTTCCGGGGACTTTGAGGGTCAATATGCAGCTTGGGCAGGAGAAGGGGGGATTGTTTATCAATGGAAGTTTGGGTGGAGAGGAGGAGGAGGAGGATCGCTACACAATTTTTGTAAAAACGGATCTCCTTCGAGAAGAGGAAGAGATGCGGGTGTCGGTCCAAGTTTCATTTTGTGACGACAATTTACTCGTTGCCCACTCCACTTTCTCCTCAGTGCTGGACGTGGCTGGGGCGGAACTGGACCTGGTCACTCCTTGGGGACTGCTTCACTCGGACCTCACACTCATCCCTATTTTTCCTTTGATGAGGATCATGTCCGGTGGAGAGGGTGAGGATGGATTTTCCATTGCCTCACTCTTCCACAATTCCAATGCAACCCTGAACCTGAGGTTTGATGAGGAACGCCTTCTCGGTCTGCAGTTCGTGAGCAGGGAAGGGGTCGGGGTGGTTGAGATGTTCAACCCGGTCGCTCCCCTCTCCCTCATCCTCAGTTTGAAACGCGTCACCTCCTCCAGCCTCCTTCTGCTCATGGAATTCTGTTGGGACTTGGATCATCCGGTTGGGAACACGGTGGGGGGTGGGATAACCTGGGACTCTGGGGTGCTAGGCCATCAGGCCGGGGTTACCCTGCGGATGGAGCAGGTGGGGAACTTGGACGTTCAAATGTCCCATTCCTTGACGAGTTCTAGCCTCAACCAAACCGCTGCTGTGGAATGGAATTCGCCTCTGTTCAACTCGGCCGGGAGGTCGGGCTACCATTTAACCCTGACCAAGGGATCCGTGGGAGTTTTGAAGCATCGAAACTATGGAACTTTCTTTCAACTGGACCTTCCCTGGAGATCCCTGGTTTTGGAGACAATGTCCAACAATAATCCGGAGGAATTCCTGAGCTTTGGGGTGGTCAGATGGGACGCAGTTCGAGACGAGAGGAAGGCACTCGGACTCAAATGGCAGCAGGAAGTAAAGGCGGCGTGGAGGGCGACGGAAACGTCGGATTTTGTGGAAATAACTCACCCCCTGTCCCCCCTCCCTTGGACAATCTCCACGGAAAGGATTTACAGGAATGGGGGCCTTCAACTGGTGGAGTTTGAAATGAATGGGTCAGAACAGCCGGAGGAGGCCGTGATGGTCTCAATCTTCCGAAATAACACGAGTTGGAGCAATTCAAAAGGTCAAGATTTGTCAAAAGTCATCCAACACTTTGATTGCCTTGAACGTAAGGACGTCCCAGGATGCCCAGTTCACCTCCGAGCTGTCCTACATGGACGTCCAAGGCTCGGTTAAAAACCTTTCCCTGAGCTGGACAAGGAGAAATGAGACGTCCGAGTTTGCCTTGGTTTCTTCCACGCCGGGCCAAAAACGGGAGATCCTCATCTTCAGAAACCATCAATTCCAAGACCTCACCTCGATTAATTTCAGATTCCTGAGCTATGACGCGGACGCCGTTTTCCTCTCAAGTTTACCATTCTTGGAAGTAATGATCAAGCACAAGGGGGCGGATAAGGTGAATATTTTTGGAGGTTACACCCACCGGAAGAAGGTGGGGGCTCATGTGGCGAGGGTGGAGGCGGAGGGGGGGACCTTCACCCATTTCTTCCGAACCACGGCAGAGTTGACGCAGACGAATGCCCTGGCAGCCAGGGTCCTTTGGCTCCCGGATCTCTTTACAAATTTATTGGAGATGAAAATTCCGACGGGCATCAGTTCCTCCATTTTCTCAGACATTCATTCCCTCGGGCTGGTTCAAGGGGTGGAGGCGGAAATCGTGGGACGGTGGGATAACCAACTTTCCCCCCAAACACGGCGTTCTTTAGTGGAAATCAAGGACTTGGTTGAAAGGGAAACACGCATGATTTACGAGGAATGGGTCAACATTGTTTCCAAAATCATGGGCCTTTACGACAACAACGTCTTTTACATGAAGGACGTTGCCAACAGCTTCCCAGGCCTTGGAAAGATGAGAGAAAATGTTTGGTGAGGGGGTGGTTTTTTCTCAAAATTTAGATGATTTATGCCTGCGCTGCTCTAATCTTGAAATTTTTGAAATTTTCTTAGGAATGTTGTAGTGGAAGCGTGGTCCACCGTGGTCAACTCCATGTCCACCCTGTTTTTGGAAACTCTACAAATTTATCACAATTACGGTGGAAGGTTGGAAAACTTGGTGATGGATTATTGGCAGCAGGTCGAGGGTTTTGTGGAGTCCACATGGGTCGAAAACGTTGGCTTTGCTTCCTCCGTCTTTAATAAAGTGTGGGATGGGTCCAAAATTGTATTAGACGTTTTGGAAGGGAAGATTCAGGAAATGGAGGAGAAATTGATGGCTGTCGGACTGTTCCGAAAACTTGCTCAGATGTACAAGGATTATGCGACGTGGTTGGAGGAAGTCCCAATCCAAGAGTTTACGAGGAAGATTGAGTCACTCATGAACATCAGGTGGGCGTTTGTTCATTTATGCATTTTATTTATGCTTTGTTTTATGCATTTTAGTTTTTATATTTGATTGAATGTACGCAGAATATGGGACCGATTAAAGTACTACCTGGACCCACTCCTTGACGCCATTCGGGCCGGGGTGGAGGATGAATATTTCAAAAACCTGCTAGAAACGCCTCCCCTCCCTTTCATCCGCTTTGGCCTCTCCAACCTTCACTCTGCAATGTCCAGATTTTGGGAAGTTTTAGAAATTGAGCAACGCCTCAAATCCTTGGTGAAAGCCTCACTCTCCAGTTTTGACAGAATGATCCATCGCTACCTTCCCACGGCCACCTGGGGCTACGACCTTTCCCAAGGATTTGTCGAGTACAATCAATCCCTGAGCGCCCTCCAATGGGTGGACTTTACTCAGGCCCCACGATGGAGAACGGCAGCCGAGGAGGTGCAGGATGTCAGCCAACTCACAAACTTTTACTACCAAGTCTTGGACACGTTGGAAAACCTGAAGCCTCTGTTTGACCTCAATCTCCGAAGCATCCTCCCACCCTTCCGGAGCTACGGGTTGATGGCCGGAGACCACCATTACTTCACCTTTGACAAGAGGTACTTCCGATTTGCGGGGGAGTGCAGCTATCTCCTCGTCGCGGACCTGTCCCAGCCCACGGACGCCTTCTCCCTCCTCGTCAACTACGACACCAGTCGGAATGGAGTCATTCGGAAGAAATCTTACTCCATCACAGCCAACGGGAGTCTGGTTGAGGTTGAGATTGCGGACTTTAAAGTGACCGTGAACGGGAAGAAGGTGGAACTTCCGCTCAACATTGGGCCCCTCTTTATCCGCCGACATCAAACCGGGCTGGAGTTGTTTGACGAAAGAGGATTCACCATGACGTGCAGCCTCTCCTTCAGCGTTTGCACGGTCGGAGTTTCCGGCTGGCATTTTGGGAAACTGGCCGGGATTTTGGGAACGTATGACAACGAGCCGGTGAATGATCTTCAAGGCCCGGGCGGGCAGCTGATTTCGGACGTGTCCACGTTTGCCTACTCTTGGAGGGTGGGGTCCAACAGTGGGGCGTGCCGGATGAAAAACTTTGCAAAGAATGAGACCGAGTTGGAGGATGTGGATGGGATTTGTGCCAATCTCCTCCAAAATCGAAGCTCCCCTCTGAGACCTTGTTTCAACACGGTGGACTCCAGGGTTTTCATGGAAATGTGTGTCTATGACGTGTCCCGGAATATGAACAGTGCGAATCGGGCGGAGGCAGTGTGTCCTTCGATGAATGCGTATGTGACGGAGTGTCAGAAGAATAATGTGGACGTTTGGATGCCGCCGACGTGTGGTAAGAAAATTATTTAGGGTATT
>JAQIWC010000276.1:0-11006 GCA_034694605.1 Folsomia penicula | reverse complement strand
ATGATTGTTAAATTGCTCAATTAATTGCTTCAATAATAAAATCTACAGACAATAAAATATGAACATTATCATTGGGCAGCAATGGCATTTACAATGTCAAGGCCAGTTCCATTTTTCAAGCAGGAAATCTCATTTTCCATCCCTTGGGAGTAAAAGACTTGGACAATTTCATCGTACTTCCGTGGAATGCTGCAACCCTGAGCACTGTAACATGCCGCACCAAATGGAGCTGACACATTTAGCCTCATTAAAGAGAAACGTGTCAATTTGGGAACTTGATTGAGATTGAGTCCAAGAGTGTCCAAAAATCCTGGCTGAAGGTATTTCCACGACTTCCAAACGGAACCAATGCACACAATGGGAAGGCCAAATGGAGTGTTATGCAGAGCCTAGGATGTTGGTGATTACCAAAAAGTTTTACAATATGTGAACAGAAACAATTTTAAATTTCTAAACATTTAATGTAGTCGTACTGGATCGATTTTTGGAGAAACTGCAATTAGGTGCTTGGCCAAAACTTCTCCAGCCATTCGGAATAAATGACGGCAAAGTGGATCTCCAGATTCTGCTCCTTCCGACAATTTCTTGGTTAAGCTTGCAAAAAATGATTTATTGAAATCCTTGTAACAGTGTTGCAATATCTCAAATCTGTAAAGTATAAAATAAGCCATAAATATTGCATCTAAATTTATGCATAACCCTAGTCAAATAACGCTGATAAATTTATATTTCACCTCGATTCAATGTTGAAGTGTTTTTGAATGAGTTTCCAAACAAAGTCAGTTTTATAAGGCGGTTTCTCAGCGTTGTCCTGATCATCCATGCAAATTTTCAGAGCTTTATTGGCAATCCACCATGCTGTTTAAGGAAATAATATATTTTATGTCAGATAAATCATTTCCCTGGCTTAAATTTTGAATTTATAAAACACACCTGACCCTTCATCACCCAACATATGACCCCAACCTCCGCAACGACCTTCACTGCCATCGGGATTGACTAAAAGACAATTTGACCCAGTTCCAGAAATCAAAACTATCCCTCCTGTTTGCATTCAATAAAATGGCATGTTTTTTAGAGATGGGCAAGGGAATTAATACACACACACACATACCAGCATCCGAAACTGCAGCAAGTGGACATTGAGTATCTGAAGCAATGGCTACAAAGTCAACATTTGTGCAAACCTCGGTGACCCTCAGTCTCAATTGCTCATTTGTTTTAGGATCCTCGCAACCAGACAAGCACAGAGCCTAAAAGAGAAGAGAGAGAGAGAGGAAATTAGTATCAGAAAATTAACAATCTGTTCACATTTCCATGTAAAAGCAACAAACAAAGATAAATATTAATAAATATTACCAATCCTGCAATTCTCGTATCTGCTGCAAGTCCGGCTTTGGTCTTCAACTTTCCTATCATATCCACCGTCATTTCACAGCACTTCTCCATTCCGACCAGCTATAAAAAATCGTATTTTTTTATTTCATTTATCATCCAACGGAAAAGCACATCAACCGATCAAGGAAATTTACCCAAAAATTCATTGCCGGCTCATTAGTGAGTTCCGATACCACTTTCCCATCGCTTCCAATTACCACAGCAGAGGCGTGGGTGGCTCCTCTGAAGAAAACAAAAACATTTTTTACAATTACATTTTTTCACGGGGCATAAAACGTGGCGTTGTTGAAATATTTACTATCACACACGAGTGCACAGTTAACACAATAATCAATCAAATTGAAGAAAGAATAGAAAAGAAATGCCTCAAGAAATTGAGACATTTCCCACATATCATTTCCTACCAGGTTCATACATGAATGCATTAGCAATCTTCATACTAGATTTAATTTTAGATATTATTTTAAATCCTTTGTAATGGTGCATTTATGCATAAAGTGAGCATTGGCAAATTACACAGTTGAATATGCATGGAATATTTCCGTGCAAACCCGACTCTACAAAAGGACATTGTTCTACATGACGTGTCGTTTTTGTGCCATTGGCATTTCATTGAAATGTTTAGACTCTAGACTTTAAACTTGTGCTTCTTCCGGGTTTATTGCAACAAGAAAAGTTAAAAGGCCCAACCCTCTTGCACTGGCAATTTATTATATTTTAATCACAGGTCTCAAGATGCATAAAAAAGATGATCATAATTTGCCAATTAATAATGCTGAGTGCAAGTCCTGTACTCGATTGAACTTTCATACCTACTTGCACTGCCAGAGTGTAAAAGTTCAATCGTCAAATAAGTATTATACTGAATATTGCAACCACGTGCTAGTTTATTACATTTTTTTGCCGAATTTATGTCCACGTTTTCCTTGATGATTCGTGGAGAACAACCCACTCTTGTTTTTTGCAGCAATTACTAAATGATTAAAATTTTACATGCATTGAATAAATGGTTGGTTTAAAAGGCGGTTTGCTTTGGGATTGATTCCCTAATCTTAAATGTATCCAGTAAATCAATGAATCATGCAATTACACCATGTATTTCTCCCTTATCAGAGCAAAAGGCAAAATAGAACGTCTTCTTTTCTACTTATGCAAAGAGGATAAAGTGCAAAAGTCACACGGGTCAAGAGATCAACCCCACCACAGCTATGTCGCAGCAGTAAATAAATACATTGCATCATTTTATTATATCTAATCGGAAATGTATGTAATTTGCATATTTCCACAAAAAAGGACATGACACCATCCAATTTCCAATTCCACATGCCACTGAAGAGATAAAAAGATGAGTGGATGGATACGTATGTAAAGTACGTCGATTCCTCAATTCAATTAAATCCAAATAAAAAGTTGGACACCCTCCCCACCCCATCCACTTTATATTCTCTAGTGAATGGATGAACGAATGATTTACGTGGAAAGACCAATGATGAGCTATTATAATGCCTTTGATTGCTTTTGATTACCTGATAAAATATTTAAAAAGCGTTATCTCTCCCTCTACAACGGTATGTCAATGCAATAGCTTGTGACGATGTGCAGCCTGTCGGCAAACCATGAATTTGAAAACTAAAAACATCCAGTCATACAATCTTCGAGTCATAAGTGCAGACATCAATATTCCACATTTCTGCAAATCTAAATCATTTCAGCCACCTTGACTACAACGCATAAGATCATAAATAAATGACAACTAATTACTCTCCCCACCCATCCGTTGGCTCAGAGCTTTATAGCCTTTAATGAACGTTTACGAGTCATGGCTGACCATGACAGTGACCCGGTGTCATTGCTTAATCAATCAATGCCACTCTAGTCCATCTATTATGGGCTGATGTGATGATGATGGTTGATGGTGCCAGTGATTGATTCAGGTTGACATTGACATTGACTGACGCTAACATGTGATAAGTTTTACTTTTTATTACTCTGTCAATGTCTCATTTACTTTGGGCCTGATCTTGCGTCAATATCTAATCTCTCACGACGACAAGGTAGGGAGGGAGGTTCATCATTAACGACCACGACTCTCTCCTGATAAACCTTGACGCAATCCTAAATACAATCCAGGCTAGATGGAATGAAATTGAACTAATCAAATAATTCTGGTATCAAATTAAGCTGGCAGTATCGAATAGCAGTTTAAGCTGCTCTAGAAACCGAAGTGAGAAACCTCATGAGTGAGGGGGAATGAAAAATCTGAATTGAAGAAACCATTGTCCATCGCCTGTGCTACAAATAAAAACCCATCCTTGAACATGCTTACCTTTATTTGTATTTTGAAAATAAACTTATTCAAAGTTGTCATGAAAATTGATACTCAATAATATTCATTTTCATAGTTATTTTCATCGTCAGTGCAAGAATTACCAGGCTGATTGATACTAAACAAAATCCATTCCCAGCTGACCCAGATTCCTGCCAACATGCACAATGGCAAGGATGAATGAATGAAACCTGCCTGACCGATATCAAACTCTTTACAAATGTTTGTAAACAAACATTATTTTAATTGTCAAGAATGACTTGTTTTGATTTCCCCTTCGCCCTTGATCTTGAATCTTCATTGATATGAGTAAATTGAAAATGATGTAACAAACGACACTTCCATCAAAATTAAAATGATCTGGATTCCAAAAAGTTCTAAAATTCCAAAGTATGAAGAAAAAAAATAGAAAATAAACTCACCCTTCAATCCCAACAAAATATTTTTTGTTCATGTTCCTCAAAATCAATTCCAATTCAAGAATTATCTCTGATATTTTGAAATTTTCAACTTGAAATTCAATATCCAACTGAAATTTTGTCAATGTTTTTGTTTTTGTTTTAGAGTCACTCGTGCTCCAAGCTCTAAATCAGACTGACTCCTCCACTTCCACTCAACTCTGCCCTGCCTACGAAACGAATTGATTCATGAAAGTTTGTGAGAGAATCTCAACAATGTCGGGTCTAGCCTAGCTCATCCAATATTCATGCATTGATAAATAAATACGACCGAGGATGACTTGATTGAACGCCGACCCGACCGACCGACTCCTCTTATCCTTGGCTAGATTTTATGATGAGCATCATCACATGCCTGCTGTTGGATTTATTCATTTTATTGCAGAGTTAGGACGAGATTTACCCCCTCCCCAAAGGACGAATGATGCATTCAGACAGGCATTATGGAAGTACTTATGCATGCATGCATGCATCTTTATGTAATGAGAAGAAATTATGCTGTGGAAGAGAGCATTATTATTGCTCTGATTTGCGTAGTGGCATGACATGGCCACATCCACCATTGTATGCAAATTAGTTGCGAATTGTTAACTCATTCTGTGCCAAATTAAGCCAAGCCAAGCCAAGCCAATGATTTTTATCGTCATTCCTTGCAATGAATAAATAAATAAATAAATAAATGCGAGGGATGTAGAACAGGATAGAAGAGTTGACATATCTCAGGTCCTCCTCTTTCTTTCTAGGATAATGATGGGTAGGTGGTAAAGGTAATTAAAATGGGGAAAGAGCCATTGTCGCCAACCAACCTGGCGATGATAATGATCATCATCATCACCCACCAATGATGCTGTGGATTGTCTAATTTTGGCATGGATCACAAGAATGACATGTCATTAATGTCATAGTCACAGCAATGCATCAAGTGAGCACAGACAGATTACATTTTGTTACATGGAAAAGGAGATTGTGATGATGATGAGGAGCCACTCGCATATTTCTCATATCAGCACAACGTACACAAGTTTTGGGATTTCTCTAATTATCCAAATATTTATGAATTGTTTCGGATGTTGATGTATCGATATTATTATCCTGGATTTGGGTGTGTGCGTCATTTACTGTCAATGTGTATATACAATGCAACATAAATATTATTATTATCTGCACAGCCAAGGATGAACAATGTCCATCACTAATCCGGATAATTCCTGCTCAATGTGTGCTTAAGAGAGCCTGTGCAGTCTACATAATAATTCTTGTAAATTTAGAGCAGTATCCAATGAACCGGATTGTCGAAGGTGTTGAAAATACAAAATATTTTTGTATCTTTCATTTTGACCTTCGACACCCTGGGGGATTATAAAGGTTAAATCTTGAAAGAAAGAGGCACGTACAATTTTGTCGCTAATAAAATCAATGTTTTCATGCATGCATGCATAAATTTACTAATTGAGAGATTAATTATATTTAACAAGACAGGTAAATAACAGCTTTTTTCTGATATGAACGCATCAAAACAGACTCATTGTCTGAGAGTTGGATAATTGCCAGATATGGAATGGGGATAATTAAAATTAGGTGAACAAGTTGGGCGCAATGGTGCAACTAATTAATGTCACAGGTAATCTAATACAGCATAAATTTATAATATTCGTAATAATCAAGTATTTTCATGCAGTGACAGAATCAGTTGTCAAGTTAAATGTAGCCCATAAAGTAACTCGTCCAGGATGAAAGTTTGAATACATTAAATTTCTTATACAGAGACCAGAAAAATCAAAAATATTAGAGTTACTACAATGGTTAATTTATGCATGCAATTCCAAAGTATACTAAAACATGCATGTCTTTGTTTTATCTTTGTTTAACTCGGATTGCAGAATGAGGTTTAAACCTCATGTTCTGCAATTGTTGCAAAACACAAAGAGAAAACTACTACGAAACTAAATCTCAATCAACTATCTTAAAAACAAACATGGGTTTAAAATTTCAACCAATTAAATTGTGAAATGATACGATTAGTTTCGCCAGTTTTAAAAATAATATCCGTATTAGTAATGATGCATTACGGTTTCATTGTGTAAAAAAATCCTCTCTCTATGATTTCACATTGCATGATTATAATTTGCCAATAAAGTATGCTACCTGTGCTGTTTTTATTGTAATTTTTTAAGACAGTCCATCATCCAGACTTTTGAGAATGATTGCTCGCGAGCTGGATGTAAAGACTCCACATATTCAACCATGAAATAAAACTCAGGCAAAAAAACATGACTTATTACAAAAGTTGCCGAATAGAAAATTTCAAATATAATTGCAATGCCAATATTTTTGCACTGGAGAATATAAGAACTTCTTTTACTTTGTATAATTTTTATGATAATAATAAATATTTTGACATTATGTAGTTTTTGCCAGTGCTGTATTTCTTTGTATTAAATTAAGAGATTTTCTCAAATTCCTAGTAAAAATGCCATTCTTTTTTTTTATTTGTGAATCAATTTCAAACACATTTTTATTTTTTTTGATTTGCAAAATATTTATGAAACGGGTGCAGCAAGGTTGAATACCACGATGAAAAGTCGGAGCTTTTGATATTCTTTCGTAATTGTGTTGTATTAATTAGAGCAACTTTGCTAACCAGTGGATTTTACACTAGAAAATAAAAATGACATCATATTGAAATTCATGTTTTATTCAATGTATTATTTAGTGTTATTTAAAAGTGGTACTCATGTGTGCCCTTACATAATTCAGACGCGCAACTTGTCTGTTGCATTACATCCTACGTTCATAAAACTACAAATCATCATGTTGACATGAAAGTATCTTTACAGATTTGAAGTAGATTTTAAAATTTCGTCCAGGTCAGTCAATTTGTGTGTTCATTGTTTCTGGTATGTAGGGCAAGGGGCTCCTCTTTTCCAAGCTGCATATTGAATTTGACCAATTGACACTGGTTTAAAATTTATGCTTCTAAGTATTCGACGAAATGCACGAGTTGAAGGTGTGGGTTTTATGGTACCAAATTTATTGACAGAAATCAAAGTGGTATATGTATGTAGTTGTATAATTTGTAATTAATTATTTGTTTTATAAACATTATTGCCATGCATGCCATTTCCGGGAGCCAGTAAGACAAATAAATTTTGTTGCATGTTTTTTTCTCATGCTTATTCTGGGGACAATAAAATATTGTACTAAAAAAGTTCATGTACAAATTTGAAAAATGTATTTGATGTCATACTGTCGGACCATTCGGCAATTCATTCTAACAATAAGTGACATTTGGTGAAATTGTAACAATTTAAACATTCTTCGATTCAAGTCAATCTCAGTTTAGTTGCTTCGGAACCGTCCAGAAACTAACGATAAGACGAATCATGAATTTGCATTATACTCTCGAGTGAGTGAGCATACGTGTAAGACTTTGTCGGTATGGAATGATTTTAAATCATTATTTTAGTACTAATTACTCTACTAAAGCTCCACGCAAGTGGTGGAATATAAATCTTTTTTGCATGGGATAGAACAGGATAAGTAATAATTCTATGTGCATCATAAATAATTTTTAGGGCTTCTTAGGATCATAATAATAATAATGAAATAATCCAGAGTAATTAGCAGATCCGCCATTTACATGGACTAGGTGCTACATTTTCTTTGTCTCACCATTCTAACGTCCAGTTGTCTTGTCAAATTATGCGTAATGCCAGTGATGCGGTGCTACAAGCATTTCATGGACCACCACTCCAAAATGGAAGAGATGCTCATGTGGAGTTTAGAAAAACAGTCAAATTTAATTTGCATTTTTCACAGTCTTGCTAAATTTCATTCATGTATTCATTCCGTCATTTGTAGTTATTTATTTGTTCGAAGGTGAAGAAAACATTTTCATTCCGTCCAGAATCATATCCCCCGATCCAGCGAAGAGACCTGACCTGCTCATTTTCCAAACTTCCTTAAATGTGACTCAGTTAGAATTTTTTAAAAACATATAATTAGAAATTTATTTATTTTTGCACATTTTGTGGCTTTGATCACTTTGTTTTGTTCTTTCAAAATTTGGCATTTTGCATGCAAAGTGTGTTCAACAAGTGAGATTTTATTTCAACTGACAAACGCGACCGTCGCGTGGTACAATAGTCTGATGAGGAATAATCTAGGATGTAAAGTAAACCGTAAGTTTGTTTGTTTGAAGTTTGTAATTCGTATTTGGCACTTACCAACTTGCATACATATGCATTTGTGGCATTCGTGTTCGGCTTGCTAAATTGAAAATGGTCAAAGGTGTGTTTAACTCTAACTTTAACTTATGTACAGTAGTAGTCACAATAGTTAATAAGTGCATGGCATGCCCTATCATTGCAAAAGTCTCATTAAGGTTGGTCATGCTATGAATCGCCTTGACTTTCACGTGCTCTAGTCATCCAAGCTCGGAACTTGTTGTCTTATCTTTTTTTCTCACCTTCCACAGCTCCAAGAATTGAAATGGACGAAGGGTTACCAAAATTTAAAGAAATTGTAAAAGATCCGTCCGAGTCCTCAAGTTTTGTCAACGGGAATGGGCCAGAGAAAGAAGAAGGGATTGGTGATGGGGGAGAGGGGCCCGCAACTTATGGGCCTGATGATGAGTCCCCTTGGCCATGCACTCCCAAGTTCAACAGAGTTTTCAAAGTATTCCCGACCAACGTTATACCCCGAAAAAAGGCACAGAGTGTGGATGAAAAACTACTGAAACTGGGAAGGAATGCCAATGGGAACTGTAATGGGCATCAAAAAGTGCTTAATGGTGGCAAAAGTCTGAGCCTGAGTATAGATCTGGAAGGGCGAGGAGCAACTTGCCTTCATCGGACGTTAAGCAATCATGACACTTTTACTCCTCCGTCGGGTAATTTAAAAACTATTTTAAAAACTATCCTAAAAATGTACTCGTTCCCAAAGATCCTCATACTTATTGACTTGACACGCATACAACTTTCACAGAAAAAAAATTGTTGGGATTTAATCTCTCCCGACCAACTCCAAATGCGAGGCTTGTGGTGTTGACTCATTTACTGGCGTCCCTGTCGCCACCCCAGGATTCTGCTTCGGCCCTTGGGGCTGCTGCCACTGTCTCTGGCGAATGCATGGAAAAGACTCGGAAACAAATTGCAAAGCATCTACGCCACCTGAAAGTCAGTGTCTGCGGAGACAGGGGACTAGGAGAAAAAGTCCTGAATGAAAAAGAATACGCCAGCTTCACCGAGACCATGATCAAATCTGGATTCTTTTCCATTTTAGTCACTCAAATTCCGCTCATAGGTTTTGAGGAGAGGAAGACTGCCTGCCTGATTTGGTGCAATTTGTTCAGACGCACTGCCACAAAAATTGCCCTTGTTGGCTACATGGAAAAAAATCCAGGATTGTTATTCACTCTAATGAAGGGGTGAGTTATTCAAATAAATTTTAAAGTTGGTGTGGATTACGGATTATTTTCATGATCTTTTCATGCACAAAAGAAATGAAATCCTTGCCCTTTTTACTTTTCAGATATCAGTCCCAACATTTGGCCTTAATCATGGGTCAGATGCTTCGAGAATGTACAGTTCATGAATCTCTAGCAAAAATAATTTTGTATTCTCAGAACTTTTTTGAAATTTTTGAATTCTTGAAAACGCCAGCTTTTGAAATTTCCTCGGATGCATTCATAACCTTTGAGAATATGTTGATGGACCACACAAAACAAACCTTGGAATTCCTTATGAATAACTTTGACCATTTTTTTAACAAATTTGACGAGCTACTCGAGTGTGATAATTATTTGACTCAAGTAAACAGCATCCGACTGTTGGCCAATATTTTGTTGGACAGGGGATTTTATGATGTCATGAGAAAGTATGTGCTTTCCACTGAGAGAATGAGAAAAATAGTGTATCTGATGAGGGATGGGAGCATGAAAATGAAAGCAGAATGCTTCCATGTTTTTAAAATTTTTGTTGTGAATCCCGAACCGACTTTGAAAGTTCAATTCATTTTTCGCAAGAATCATGAGAGGCTGCTTGAGCTCCTGGCTAAAATAGATGCGGACAAGTATGGGGACACATTTCGAGATGAGAAGAGCTTTGTCATTAAAAAGTTGAAGGAATTGGGAATGGAAGAAGGGAGGTCTGGTTCCGTGTCGTCTTCAGAATCCAGAGAAGAGTAGTTGACAGGATTTGAAGCCATTTTTAGCATCAGGGATTGTATATTCATCTAAATACTTTTTATTTATTTTTAGGGAGTGAATAAATCCATATAAAATTCCTCCGCATTTAAAAAAAATATTTACTTGGCATGTTATTCTCTGAGGACAAGATACTACACGAAGAAATAAATATGCATGTACTTTTCTTGTGACAATATTTTTACATATTCCTTTGAAAGTAATTTTTTTTAAATAAAATGGCGATGTCTGTTTGCATTTTATTCATTCATTTAGTTCAATGAAATGTATTTAATGATTTAGTCATAATTATTAAATTTAAATCTACTTCAATTACATCACGGTCCAATGTTTTACAAGAATAAAGCACAGTGGGCAAAAAAAGAAGAATAATTGTATGTTATCAACTATCTTCATCACAGATATCGTCATCATTTTGAGGCAAGTTTTTCCATCGTTGGCACCGTGGACAAGGTTGTGACTGGTTCATACATTTAGAATGGTAAACAGCACCACAAGATCGACACTAAAAATGTAAAAAAAACATAAAAATTTTTAAAAAAGAAGAAAAAACACAAAAAGATATTAAAAATTAAGCAATTTTTTAAAAATACCTTAAAAATAGACTCCAAGTTGAATG